>JALPQI010019705.1:0-28582 GCA_025490895.1 Thaumatotibia leucotreta | reverse complement strand
AAATCAGGGAAATTCCAAAAGAATGTGATGTTAATAACGGTTCGACTTGTACCATAAATATTTAAAAAATCAGCATAGTTCTATTATTTACGATGAAAAGTTCCACCTGATCCGAATTCATTGACCGCGAGTTTTTTCATTTCCTAAGCTTTGCCCGATAAAGTAGTAAACATGCGATGCGCGTCACTTTTGCTCTTGGAAACTTCTTAGAACGTGATGGCGAGTTGGCGACGAGTCGACGACAACCGATAAACACGGGACCACCATATGCCATCTTCGATTGTGAGCCAGAGAAATCGAAACTACCATTAATTTTAAATTAAATATATTTAAAAATTGTGAATGTTTGTTAAATTAGTAGATAAGGTGAAAAACATAAAAACAACAATGGGTACCTACTCCGCACGGAATCATAAATTGTGGCTAATTTCTACTTGGTGCGCGTAGGTACAACTTCCACATTAAGCATAATTTATTTTACCTGTTTCATTCCGACTTCATTATTTAAATTGCAAACTCTAAAGTTGACTCTTGTTACGAAGTAGGTTTCGTAAAATAAATTTATTACACATCGTATTTGTACGTTTGTTTTGAATTCAAGAGAAAAGTTAGATTTTACTTTTTTTTAAACTCTCGTCTCATTTCTGGTTGATCAAGAGAAAAAGAGTAATCTATTTACTTGCAATGCGTTGTTCTACAGACAAATATTTGAACTTGAAAATGAAATAAAGTTACATAAGATATTAAACATGGTTCATGGTTGATAAAGTAATTAAACCAGAGTCTAGCGTTATTCATGTTACTTATACATAAAAAAATATTCATTAATATCAAAGGGAAGTAGCTAAGGTACCTACAGTTTAATTATACTGCCGTACTTTAGTTTTCTAGCCGTTTAACGCTCACTCGCGTATCCTCTCGGGTATTGTCTAATTTGAAAATTTACCCTAATTTTGTTATAGCCGGATTAAACAACAAACTTCCTCATTTTATAATACACACTCTACTAACGCGATACATTTTATTAATACTACAAATATTGCTTAAATTCAGTTCAATAATAATGAAAAATAATCGGACGAAATCGTAAAGAACTTTCTGTCGTTACTTCGAGTATTTTCAAGCCAAAAAAAGGCTACAATAACTAATTGATGATTGATTAAACCTTAAACCTTAAGGATCGAATAATAAATAAGCTGAACCAGGCTAAAATACTTCAAACAATCAAGTAAACTGACCTAAACTGCCTACTAAAATTATTTGGATGATTATCTTATCTTATTAACAAGTCCTTAACGCCCCAGGAGGCGGAGATAATTCGATAATAAAGTCTCGGAATGTACTGCCTCCCGGAGATTAATTCCTTAGTTTGGGGATCTCTACACTCAGACTCGTCTCAGTCCCAAGTTTGAATTGACTCAATCTGTCTGCAGCCACATTCTTAGCCGGGGTTGTTTGCCGTAAACACGGAACGAGACGAAAGTCGTGATTGCATTAGCACCTACAATTTTGTTTATAATTTAACGAAGTCGCGAACGCTTATACGGTGTTATTCATTGCTGGGGCCCATTTCTCGAAAGCTTGTAACTTGTAATCAAGCGGAGGTCGTTATCTAATTAATAGTGTCAAAAGGAGACTTCCACTTCGCACGGGTACAAAACTGATACTAACAGCTTCCTCTTGAATCACTATCTACCTATTGAAAAATCGTGCATCAAAATCAGTGGCGTAGTTTTAAAGATAAAATAGACAAAAAAGCTTACATAGGGATATAGGGACAGAGAAAGCGACTTTGTTTTATAATACATTATGTAGTCATAGTGATATGAAATTTGTGATTGATGAAATAAGTAACTAAATTCATCATGTATAATGAAATGAATCGTTGATTTTGTTGCGTGTTTCTGATGTTTAATTATTTAATTAAGTGCTATATGATATCCGTGTGTTTCCGTTGACACAGTTTTTTAATATATGACTTTTCCGCTATATGTAATACATATAAATAAATAATAAGTGGCAATAAATCAATTTAACGACCTTTTAAATAAACATGGACATAGTTAAGAAGGTGTTCACTTGTTCAGGCGCGTAAAAAATACGATTTCCCACGTTTCAGTACTTTGGCCCTCTTAGATAAAAGATATGTTTTGTTTACGGCGCCCTCAAAGCTATAAACTCTGATTCAACAGATAACTAAATCGAAAAGAGACTGCGACATCAACATTACGATCGTATACGAAAGAGTATCTCAGGAATAAAATGTTTACTCGAAGCATACATAACCAGTTTAAGATTACTCAAACAAGAACCCGAGTTAACCCGCCGCCTGTGGGGAATTTCCTCCAGTAATTACGAAGGTGATGAAAATCAACTACGTTCCAGGGAATAATTCCTCAACGGCTTGCCTCGTCGTGACACGGGGCGGTGACCTGTAAATTCATTATAGGCGCGACTGACACATTGCATCGTTATTACTCGAGTATCAGTCCTGCGGTTGCATCAACGCAATGGTGTATTAATTTTGCTTGATTTATTGTTACGCTTATAATATTTTGATGTTTCGTTATCAATTGTCCTGTGCTATCATATGAAATGAAATAAACACCCGTTCATGAAACGTGAAATTAATACCGACTTTAGTTTTAATTTGTTCATAAATAACAGTTAACATCAGTAGGTAGTCAAAGGGAAACACTAATTTGGGACACAAAACGTGCAGGGTAGCGCATTGTCTACAAAAGTACATGTGTAATTAGCCGGGATTACTGAATTAATTATAGACATTACTTTGTCTAGACCGTCTAGACTTCATGGTCGTATCATTGTCAAAGAGAATTGCGATCTTCGATGTTAATTAGAAGGCGAAACGAAATTAAAACCTTTCTATAATCGTTAAACCAAAAGTAATTGTAATTTGAGTCTAGGCTCGGGTAGGTAAATATTTTAAGAATTAAAGGTCAAGACAATCAAAGGTTAAAGCGAAATATCTCGCGGCTATTGACCAAAATCACTGAATTTAATATAATAGAGCAAGCTTTTGCACTTAGTTAAATCGAAGTATTCATTCATAATTTATCAGTAATGTCTTATTTAGTTTTCGAAGAGTATTTATAACTTGAGTAGTACATTATTAAGTTTTGCTGTATTATTTATATACTTTTAAATAGATGCCTATTACGCAAGTACAAAATAAGAAAACCACTGATCAGTCAGAAGGCGGATGCATAAGGGCGGTAGAAAATTCAAGCCAAATTCGTATAGAGCAGAACCATTTCACACGTCTCGAGTGAATCACCGCAGTTCAGTTGACCTTCCTCGCGACTCGAGCATGGCTTCGAATATTGGAACTTTCTATTCTAGAACATATTATGAGAGTTTCCTGGAACTACTTCGCTGGACCGGGCGAACATGAAATGAATGTAAATTGTTAGGAAGCGTGGGCAAGAAAATATCAAAATTTACCAAGTTCTGCACAAGAAGTCACACAAAAATTGTATAGTAGTAGGAATGTAGTTGTAGATTTTAGAACATAAAACATAAGCAGTGTTGCATGTATGAAAAATGAAATGTTGGTGTTTACTAATACAAATAGATAAGTTTTAGTGAAATCAAATGTTTTTCGTATATTATAAATTAGGTACCACTCGCTGTCAAATGACAAATGAAGATATATTTACAAGAATTAAGGTCGTGTAAATATATTTTTCAGGCCAACAAAGTCCTGTAAATATATTTTTGGCATCTAAACTGTAATGATATCTTTGACGTCGACTGTACATGACTTCGTACAGCCAATCATGTCGGCAGTCAAATTCGTTCGACGATTTTAATTTCACACGGATATTACGCTGAGTAGTAAGGTACTCGCGTAGGAAGATCAGTTGCAACACATAATCTGAGTACAAAGTTCTCTTTGGCATTGTTGCGGCTGTTTATAAATTATTACACGCGTACCCACGCTCTTTGGTAAAACAATGTGTACCTTAATGTTATTATGAACCCTCAAATTGCTTAGAAATATACAACTAGGACATTGTGTGGTTGGAAATTTTAAGGCAGCTTAGGCTTGCGGATTAGAGGAATGTTTGGATAAGCATTTATTACGAGTAGACGTTATTTAATGCAAGTAACGAGAGTAGCGTTTGCGAAAGGTACTGTGTTTCGAGTATAGACATAAATAATATACTCTTAAATCACAACATGCTTGCACATACGCGATTAAAAATGTGTCGAAAATTCGCTCAAAGCCTCGTAATAACACGTTATTGATAAAGTCGTACAAGTCCGTTTCCTGTAAGTGCTTACTTATGTTTTAGCGAGAAAATTGAAGGAAGTTCGTGTATTCTGGTATATTTATTTATGTCTCAAAATGCAAAATATTGCTATGTCACCTACTTTTGTTATTTCTCCCATAAATAAAATAAAAATAAAGTAGCTAGTTTAGTTTAAAGCACGTTCAAAGTTACTAACGTTATTATTGATTTGTTTTATTGCACACTCATACAATTCCTTACATCACATCTAATTATGTCGAGTAATCATGTATAACTAGCTTTATGATTTGTGTTAGATGTATTATTAATTAGTTAAAGCTATGAATTTCGCCACTTGATGGCCAAAAGCTTTCAATATAGATTATGAAATGCAAACAACATGTAAGTGGGTATCAAACAGAAAATTAATTTTATACATGCCGTTCCTGTATCATAACTACAATCAGTACTATTACAATTACGCAATCATAAATTAAATACATTATAGACATTATTCAATGTAATTGCTGTTCATGACATTGATAGTTGCGTAAAATGTGTTAATAAAAACAAAACAAGGTAGTAATGCGGGCTTTATAATTAACACAAATTTCGGTTAGCTGGTAATGTGTGCCAGGCTGCCAGCAATGCTATTAAATATTAATATAATTTAGTAACGCTTACCATTTGGACACGTGAAGAGATTACCCTGAAACAAAAAGGAATAAATTAGTAAATGTAAATTATTCAATTACATAATTTTATAACATAACAGAAATGGAACAACATATTATTATTTATACCCGTGATAAAACCTTTAAAGTAATTTTATATGTAAATATATTCAATGAAACAGAAGATTTTACAATTTTTGCCTCGATTTTTTTAGAGGTGCGTCTCGTTCTTTGTTTGCCTTATAAAAACAAATATAGGTCAAATACTGTTCAGCAAGTTATTGGGAATAACTAGGCGCGTCGCTATGAAAAGAATCGTCGAGTATTCTAGGAACGTGTCAGCAGCCAGCATGCCAGCCGCGTGGTGCATTGCAGGAAATATATTGGCCGAATTGAAAATCTATAGAATGAAAATGTTTGTATAATACGTACGAGTTACGAGCATATATTATTATTTTCTTGAGAAATATGCAGCTTGTTAATATGATCATATAATTATGAAAACCTTAAGTAAAACTAAACCTCTAAGTTTCACCATCCCCAAGTCAAAAGCAGAACTCAGAGGGTTAGATAAATGGTAGCTGTTCTTATCTTTCATACATATGCTAGGATATCGATAGGTGAAACATATGGCAAAATTGAATATCCAATAACTTCATGTTTTTGTATTTTTTTGTAAAGGATTTTTCGAACCGGATAGTGGCTTATTTTTTTTGCATCTACGCTTGTAACTACGTAACTTGTAACAACTTGTGTTGAGTTGTAGGTAGAATGCGAATGTAGCCCCTTAAGAAGGCATTATTTCTGGAATATTATACACATTATATAAGTACAGATGTAGAGAGAAATGACTTGCCTTCGGAAACGTTCGTCAACGTTATGCTGTTTCAGTCTATCTCACTGAGACTGACAGTAATAGCTGTCATGCTACTTCAGTCAGACTCGGTGACACTGCCTGAAACAGCATGTGTTTACGAACGTTTCCGAAGGCAAGTAATTTCTCACTACACCTGTATACATTTTTGTATCTCGAATGAAGAAATCCGCTCAAGCCCAAGTTTTCAGTCAATTTCAATCGTATGTGAATTATTCATTTTGATCGGAGCCAGATTTAGATAGCGACCGAGTTTAAATTTAGCCATTGATCTACATCAAGGCTGTGTTGCATGACCGTGAGGTAACAATAAATCGGTTCGAAAGTTATGACCCGATCAGTCCGACCACCAATCGCGAAGAACGTTGCGCTCACGTTCTTATTCAAAAGTAGCTAAGTTGTAAATTTGATAGTAAATGCGTTGAGTTCGACGTATATACCGAGTATTACTTTGTAATGACGATCCTCTTTAGGTGGATTTAGACCAAACGAGCATTAGCTCATTCTATCCCCCACTCTACGAAATCAACGAATTTCGACGAATTACGTTTTGTGTAACGAACACATTTCGTAGATGGGGGATAGAATGAGCGAATGCTCGTTTGGTCTAAATCTACCCTTAATGGATCGAAACATGACGAGCAATTTATCGACTTAAATTGCATGAGTAACCATCTCTCTCGTCTCATGTTAATTCTATGTATTTCGAATGAGAACGCTTTGTATGTAACCCAATTAAGTTTGTATGTAACACTCGTTTTAAGGTCTCCCTAAATCTATCGACGTGGATTTTGCTAAATCCATTTATGAAAAACCTTTATTACTACGCAATAAGAGCAAAAAAGAAACAACTCGGACGACACCGATCGAAGGTGGTACTGCGCGATTTGCCGGAAAAATGCGAAAGCCTCGGTAGGTTTGGGGAGAGCCTTAACGAGTATAAACTAGATGTAATGACTAAAGAAAGTACAGTTGACGATTAAAGCTTGTATAAAATAAATAATTGTCATAAACTAATTTTCAGTTTTTATGTTTCCAATTTCTCCGCTTCGTTGATTTGATACCTACGATCACTAAACTGTATAAACGAAAAAATATTTAAAATACTTTCTCATTCCACGTATTATATAGAAAAACCAAACCATTTTTTATTCATACGACAGAAAGGTAAACCGACAAACTAGAATAAAAATACAATATTTAAATAAGCCCTGTAAATAAATTTGATCGGTAAAAAAACACCACAATTCAGGTGCCGGTCAATAGTAATTCGTTCTAACATTAGCCGCCATCTTTGTGCCAAAATATCTTTCCAAACACAGAGATGAAAACTTAGAATTTAGGATGTTAGATATTTTGGACACGCACCTAAGATTCCGACGATGCCACAAAACTCACAAAAGAGCATTATTTTCGCGGCACAGGAATAAAACCGTCCGTGCAAAAAGCACGTAGAGTTACGGTGCACGTCGCGTTCCATACAGCAAACACGTAGGTGCATAAACATTAAACATTCACTCAGGTTCGTCATTGCTTTTACTAAATCAAACAAATGCCCAAAGTGCTCGAGCCGCGTACGGCTTGTGGTGACATACACCGAAATTGTAACCGAAATTTCAGCTTCAAGTGTATTTGTATTCGAATTTTGTTAATAATCTAAATGTTGTTAACATGTTACAAATTCTGAATGTGTGTTTAAATTGATGCATCATAGTTTTTAAACCTTTAAATGTTGCGGAAAACAAGTTAAAACGAGATTAGGTTATTTGCTTCTAAAATCAATTAGGTATAATTTTTGTTAATAAGTACGAATGTATATTTATATTTTGTTGAATTGATGAGCATTCAAATTATTATGAGCCTACTTTATATTGAACAGGCTTAACCTTTCGTCTGTGGTTGTTAAGGATCAGTACAATGAATTTTGAATTCAAATTATTGATTGATTTGAGTTCAATACCTATTGTACGGATCCTTATCAAACACAGACGAAGGGTTAACATTTAAGGAGTTACCACAATCGGGTATTTTTTTATATGTTAAAGGCATTTTCTATTGGCGTGGCGTTTCAACCGATTCATTCCCTTTTTTACATATTTTGAATAAAATAAGCCACAAAACAAATGATTTGATAAAAATTATATATCGTAGTCACCTGTACTATACAATCTCGAAATATAGTGTTTTAGAATAAATTTAAGGAAATTAAATCAAAGCTGTTCAAACGCCATCGCCATTAGAATAACCCAAAAATATCGTATGCACTACGCTGTGACTTAACATACATTATATATGGAACTATACTGATTGTAATATCTAAGTAAATTCATGCTGAACTAAGAAAATATGTGCTAAAATACTTTACTGATGAATCAAACTTTTTTTCATATATAAGAAGTAAGCCCTTTCAGGTATAACAGTAGTAAGAAAATACAGCGTATATTTTTCAAAGAGTTTATTGATTGAAATGCCTAAGGCTATTGAAATGGACTGGTCCAAAAAATAGCAGACATTTTAAATCCGCGTAAGCCGTTAGTCCGAATAAAAGTTGGTGTTCTGTTGAGCTCAATTTAGATGCCCTTACTAACATAGGCTGCATAAACTCGCTCGCTATGTTGCACACACAAAAAAAAAAATTATGCAAAAAAAAAAAGTTGTAGTTAAAAATAGTAATAGTTAACTAATAATGGTGGGATACATACATTTAAAGTATTACATATGTAGTGTATGGTATTTGGATAATAAAATTACTTATTTTTTTATATTGTGAGTAATTAAAATATTTGATGATATATTTTGATGTGTTTCTACTCTTACACTGTAGGTATTAAAAATCATACAGATGTCGTAAGACCGAATGGCCGAGTGGTTGAGGGATTAGCCGCGGAAGCTGACATACGTGGGTCCATTTTCTTTGGTAAGTATATGACATCTAATAAAGTAGTTATATTGATTTAAATTTAATGACAAATCGGGTTTAAGTTTGTACTCTATTAATTTTTTATTGCGCCAATTATTTTATGTTGTGTATTTAATAAGGTGTTAAATATTAACTTATATATACAACTATACAAGAACAGTAATGTATTTGTTTTAATATTTAACACCGTTTAAAATCGAAAATCATTTCTCTTTCTTTGTTTTTCTGATTGAAAACTGTTCGAGTTTGCGTAATCATCAGCATCACTGATCTCAAAGTCGTTGATTGTGATACTTTTTGTACCTGTCGTGAAAGTTAATAATTAGATAATTACCCAGGTACAAAAAATCATTCTAGTTGTTTTTGGGATTGTTCTTGATTGATTATTAGGCAATATGACGAGAAGATAAATCGTTATAAAATATCCGGAGTTATTTTAATTATAAGAGGGACAATATTATACTAAAACACCCAAAAAGGTCGTATATGCAAGTCAGATTATCTAATATAAGTTTGGAAAGCTTTGGTTGTAAAATATTTTTTGCATAAGTAAAGACAAAAAGAAAAATGAGAAATTTAAACCAAAGAAAAACCAAAAATAAGATAATTATGGTCGTCATGACTTTAAGAAGTTAAGAAAATAATATAGGTAAGTATGTGTATATACGAGACGAAGTCCCAATTGTTGTTAAGGTATGAGTAAAAGTCGCTACATTTGGAATTAATAGAGAAAAAAAAACTAAAATATCGTCCTACCTTGTATCGTATACCTTGTGCGTATTTAAATTATAAACCGGTTTATCTGTCTCACCCCCTACCCCATCTTACCCCGCTCCTCTCTGTTTGCTTGCGAAATTGCTTGAACGTAATAATACGTTTAATATGTTACAGTATGGTTTGTTTACCATACAATACGATGTTCCTTCGTATGATTGACAGAGATCTGCAAACATCCGCCCAGTATCAATGGGTTGGTGTTAGACAATCAAATTTTAGTTAAAAGCTATTGTTCTTTGTACAGATCACTGATTTTCTTTATTATTAGGCTACTGCATAGGACTCTTTAGGTGACGATGACGTTGCTTCTGCTTATACCTGTATACATATAAATAAATTGGCTTGTTTACTAAATGATGCTGTTATAATTCATTTGTTATTAGGTAATCAAAATATTTTTTATTTAGTGGCCGACTTTAGTACAAGTATCATTTTGGCAATTAAGTATATGTATTTTCGAAGTTACCATCAGTTTGGTGAATATTGATAATAATAATGAGTATGCGAGTGAAATAAAATGATCGGAAATAATTTGTATTATTCATACCTCGCATAATTTGCGAATTTAATAAATATTCTGGTGTCTAAAGTCTTGCTAACTGTATCGTGTGAAACATTAAATGAAAGGGCTCAGTGTGAGAATTTTAAATACATTACTATTGTTAGATAAATAGTATTGAAGATATTTAAAAAAAAATAGGCGAAAAATTACCTTTCCCACCGTGATCTCCGAAACTACTGGGCTTAATATTTTGCAAAAATTACAAAAAATATATAGTTTCTAATAGTTTACAGAAAAACCTATAAGAAGTCTACAGTATTATAAAATAAAATGTATAATAGAAAATCTCAATATTGATGAACGTACGGAACGCTTTTCACGCTAGTCGAACTAGCACTTGGCCGGTTTTTACCGTGAACCCTTCATATAAGTAATATTACATAAGTGTCTTACCTCCGAGCTAGAGGGTGTGGCAGCGAGTAGCAGCGCGACGGCACATAGTGCCGCCGGACTCCTTATCAACATCGTAAATCTGTGGACAATACATAAAATACGGTTAAATGTTGCTCATTTTTCAGCGGCCATGCAATAACGATGTGCATCGCCATCTTGAAACAAAGTTTTAAAAGGACCTGGGGAAATAAAAATTTCATCTTGGTATATAGGGTGCTCGTTTTGATATGCGTTAAATTGGACAGGTTATTTGGGACATTAATAGAAGTTGCCTATATCGGTTTTTGTTAAATCCGTATTTTTTTTGTTACATACATAATAAATGAAATGGTAAGTGTGAGGGAACCTTATTAATAACATAATAGTTAATCTCAGGTGAGTCAAGGTGACTGACGGCATATGTCAAAATGAGTAAGATCGGCTAAGATCGTATCTAATGTAAGATCGGATGACCGTTATAACTACTAAAATAGTAGTATTTTTTCCTCACTGGCGATATTATGCACCACGCCATTTCACCCCGACCCTCTCGCTAGTATGCAACAAACGCTCAGCCGCATCGTCGTGAGCTAGGAACTTTTAAAAAAAGTCATTTTTTTTGAGTATTTTTGTACATTTACATTACACATCTGCAGATAAAAGTTAGTGAGAATGAATTTATGATTTTTTTTGTGACATTCTTTCAACTCACCGAAAAATAATGCAATAACAATAAGAGTTATGATACCAGTTTCTCAGGTAAAATAATTATGTTTGACCTAAATAAGCCTCCCTTTAATTTAACGGAAATAAAAAAAAACACCCTGTCATTGGTCTGGTCTCAAAACTTATTGTATTTCAAAGGTAATTGAATACTTTTTTCATAATTAAACATAGATACCTACTATAGATTACAGGTGCATTTACCTACATAGAATTGAATTGTACATTGAATCATTTTAATCAGAAATATATGTTGACAGCTACACTGCAATACATTTTTAACCATGTAATGGTATTGCAATATTGGATAGTTATACAACTATACATATATTAACAATATCGACATTTATTAAATTCGTATTCTTAGCATTCCGCACATCGGTGGATCGTTATGAAATATATTATTTGTGTTTGCTTTTATTGGATGTTTGCTTGTGGATATTATACCCCAAAAGTTGCTTACAAGAAAACTTGATTGAATTGAATGTTATTGCAAATACAAGGATCGAATTCATATCAGGTATTGTTTAAAAATATGCGCATGGACGCATTTAGGAGGTAAATGCTTATAATCGCGAAAGCTGATTAACGATCGCCGTAGTGTCGACTATGATAAAGCTGCTGTTCATTATCAGTCTTCATAAATGAAAGGTCAGTGACGCTTTAATCCCTTAGTTGACTCTTACGACACCCACGGGAAGAGTCGGGGTGGTGACAAATGTATTCTTGCTGCGGTCATCACATCACGCATCTCTCATTTGGCACCCGAGGGCGTAATCAAGTCAAGATGTCATTTGCTAACGCTCAGTAGCATAGCGTAGTATTTTTTATCTCTGTCGCTCTTTTTGATTAGTGCGGCAAAGATAGTTGCGTGTCGTTCGCTAATGAGAGTTAACGGCATCTTTCCTACGCGCCCTGATCTTTCAGTGAAAACATTTTGTGATAAGCTGGTTGGTAAGTGATACTTTGCCATAAGATTTTCGGCCAAATATTAATAAGGATTGTGTTGGAAAAATTACCAGACTAGGCAAATCGCTACTGATATAACAGACATATACATTTCTATAAGTACTGCAAGACCGAGACAAGTTAAAAAGTCACTTATTGACCCTATTACAGAAAGTGTCGAATGTTTTACAGTGTCTTTGTCACATGACACCATTAGAAAAACATATTTAATTCGTTGTAGACGATTTTGATGTTAAAACATGTTAGATACCTGTACTATACTTTTTAGGGATCCGTAGTAAACTAGGAACCCTTATAGTTTCGCTATGTCCGTCGGTCTATCTGTCTGTCTGTCTGTCCGCAGCATAGCTCAGTGTCCGTTAGTACTAGATATTATTATTTGGTACAGGTATACATTCTCATCAGGCCGACAAAATGGAAGAATAAATAAATAAATAAATATATGAGTACATCTTACACGAATCGACCTAGTCCCATGGTAAGCTCAATTAAGGCTTGCGATGTGGGTACCAGGCGACGATATATATAATAGATAGATACATATAGATAAATACATAGACAGCCATGACCAAGGAACAAATATTTGTGATAAATAAATACACAAATAATGCCCTCGCCGGGATTCGAACCCAGCTTCGTAGGCAGGGTCACTACCAACTAGGCTACGGAGGCGGGGAATGAAAACTAGCATTACCCGACTTACTCGTATTACCTACTGTAAGTGTGGGCGCTATTTGCTTCTGAAGTTGACACTAATAAATGTAACAACCAAATTCTATGATAAACATGTTCCAGCTGCCAATAAAAAGCGTTAGTAAAGAAATAAGTCAGTATTTTCATCGCTTTCACCGTCACGTGCGGCAGAAATGGCCGATCTGGCGGGGATTGAGTTTGCGGCCCCGGAGTGGAGAGCCAAAGGACCACGCGATGGACCAATTATGCCCGTCGATATTTCGACCATCGTGTCGAATCCATTCCCATTTCTCTTCTCGGACTAGTATAACTTGAACTGACCGTGTCTAACTTGCCGTGTGGTGACGGCAGTAAGAATACATTTGTCACCACCCCAACTCTTCCTACGGGTGTCGTAAGAGTCGACAAAGGGAGTTAAGTGTCACTGACCATTCTACAAGATTGATGATGGGCAGCAGCGTCATCATAGTGGACACATTACTGCGATCGCCAATCCGCTTGCCCAGCGTGACGATTATGGGCATTTACCTCCTAATGCGTCTATACGCATAGTTAATAGGAGAGGCCTACGTCCAGCAGTGGACTAACATAGGCTGATGATGATGATGATGATAATAACTTGAACTCAGTTTGGAACAACTAGCCGATGAGCTTGAGCACCCTGCATACAGGCTGGTCTTGGTTGCTTGTGCTGTAGGTTATCGGAATGTCATCCTGGCCTCCGATATATCGTGTGCGGTGTAGACAGTAATAAGAGCGATAGTGTGAAATATACCCGATCTAAAAAGTAAAAGCCTTACGAAAATAAGTTATTAAGAGCCTGTGTGCCGGCTATTTATGAGTATGCAATAAGTTGGCTTTGAAAATTAAATAACACCATAAACCAATACAAAAAAAAATTGAGCACGATTTTCACACTTGTTAGGATAGCTCTTGAATTACGTAGTAAGTACGAAATTTCAGTCTTTAAATATATTACGTTAGTATTTAGTTTTTATCATGTTATATCTATTACTGCCTTTTTTCTATATTGCTATAATTCATCTTTAGTAGTCTTCCCTATGAATGAGGTATTTACGCAAGATTAGGTGAATTCGTTTTGTTGGCAGGAGCTCATTGTATAGTAAAGATATTGCCTATTACGTGAAATTAGATACCATAAATCTTTATTCTTTGTTAGTCACGTTAATTTTCTCGCATACTCACACCACATAATATATTATATAAGCTATCTAAAGCCGTCGTTGGATGTAATACTGTTAACTACAAAGGCTGCCTCCAGTTTTTGTGTTAGTCTGGCAAGCATATTTTGCCACTAACGCAGGTAATTGTAGACACGCAGATTTCATCACCCACAGAACATTTGAATTTCGATGATTATCTTTACTGAAAATATTTGAAATAATTGGCAAACTAGACGAAGTTGTAAGAATTTTGTTCTCAATACACGGCTATAACACCCCGTTTACTTATATTTGACCTATCCATTTTAAAATATTAATATAATGCTTCATATAAATACTATATTATTTAATACTATTAATAGTGCGAGATAGACTATTATTTATATGATGTTACTCACTACCTAACTATGAATTAAGCAGCAATAGGTATGCAGGTAGTCTATCTCGCCTGCGAAGTAACCAGTCTATAATTATATTTTTCTTTGTTAAGGATAAAACCGGAGACTTTTTTTCTTTTTATTCAATTGCCATTATCAATGACTTATCAATTCATAAAAATATTTTTATTCGTTTCCAGCGCGCATCTTAAACTAAATTCAAAGGATAAGTATTCTGACATCTGAATTCATGTCTAAATATTATGCGACTTGTAACTGCAAGACCACAAGTAGTTTTCGAAGTAGATGTATTGTAAATAGTTGTAGCAATAAGCATTCAAGACAAATTCGGATCGTTCATATCGAGTTTTCCGGAGTTTGTGTACAGAGCGTCGAGCGCGACGCGAAATAGTCAATTGAGTAGTTTGGGACCCTGTAGTCTGTTGGTAAACAAAGATGTTGCACCATTTGCACCAAAACTATACAGGGTAGGCCAAAATAACCTGAATGACTTTACCCTTTCAGTCTTATCAATATGTCTCTATGGGCGAAAGGGACAAACAAGACTTAGCGGCTTGATCAGTTAGGAGACGTTTATGAATAAGGGGGTTGAATATATTTATTGATGATTAAATCAAAATTAATTTATTAGGTACTTTTATCATGGCCGTCAGTGAATAATTCTTTATCGTAATCAAAAGTATTACAATATAAATACAAGAAATTATTATTACTTTCTGAATTATAACAAAATTCGGAGAACGGGTATCGGTCAACGGGTATGCAGACCTTCCCGAAAAATGGGATGAGAGTGATGAGTTGATGACAAGCAAAGTAACTGTAGCCTTTAGTCTGTTGGTATAATATTGTCCTGGAATGCCCATGTCCATTACGAAATATGAAGGCCTTGTAGAATAGATAGATAAATAATAAGTTATTTGATTGCTGCAAGAACACACAAAATCAGAAAGAAGATCTTAAAAATACCATCAGTTCTGCTAGGCACTGCTTACTTGGAAAAATGTTAATTTAGATTATAAGATAATAATTAATGTTCACTGTACACGTACAGGGTATTGTAATTGCCATACGATAAATAAAATTGAATATGAATATGCCCCGTCATTCTTATCATTCCATGATTCATATCAGATCCACCCTGTGAGTAATTTATAGTAGAACTCTGAACTAAGTCGATATACAGTTAGCTCAAGTCTGGGATTCAGTAAGGTACAAGTTTTCCTTGCAAAACGTTAGCCGGAAAATATGTAAAATAGTAAAATTTGTTTTGGTACCAACATGCTGCTGCCTTTAATAAAGTTTGTTAGCGATTTACCAAAATGTAGTGAACAACAAAACAACCCCTTTTAAGCAAATTATTTTAGCTGTTCAGTAAGTAATGTCGATATCTTTATAGAAATAAAGACGGTGGAAATCATCGTCAATTAGTTGAAAAATCGGTCGTACTTTACTATTAACAATAATATTATTTGTATTTTGGTTTAATATTATTGTTTCAAGAGTTAAGAATTACATTAATTAAATTTTAAATAAATAAATAATAAATAAAATAAATAAATATCTTGGGACATCTTACACAAATCGATCTAGTCCTACGGTAAGCTCAATTAAGGCTTGTGATGTGGGTACCAAGCGACGATATATATAATAGATAAATACATATAGATACTTAAATACATACACAGCCATGACCAAGGAACAAATATTTGTGATAAATAAATACACAAATAATGCCCTCGCCAGGATTCGAACCCGGAACCTCCAGCTTCGTAGGCAGGGTCACTACCAACTAGGCTACGGAGGCAGACAAACAAATTTTGAAAGATTACATTTTCTTTTCATGGAAAATCCCCTCTTAACCTGATTAGAAAATATGTAAGATTCCGAATTTTCTTAATTTACTACAGGAAAAATTACTATTCAGGGATATTCGCCTTTCTGTATTGAGAAAGTTACGAGAACGGTTTATTACTTTATTACAGGCAATCGACTGAAGAAGAGGCATCTTATCATACTCGTAACATTCATAACACACGCCACGCTTCCTCCTCGGAGGCGTAGTTGGCGTGTCCCCGTGGCCTGTTCTCACGGCTCGTCTCGGCATTGTCTTCCGACGTGGGATACAATCTACGCCGGCTTCTGTAGCCCTACCAAGTGCTGCTGCTAAAGCTTGTTCACGAAATAAAGTAGCCATCGTAAAATCAGTCTCTACTGTTACACAATAGTCCCATGTGGTTATAACAGCCATGGGACTGTAAATTGATTCTTCTGTTTTATGTTTAAGAATCCAATATCCAAAAGCATTCGCTGAAAAGTCATCAAAATCAAAATAACTTCAGATAATGCTTAATGCAAAAGTTCAGGCCCAAAAAAGTGCAAATTTCAAAGACGATTTCAACAATGTTAGACTTGAAATAGTTCATTAGAATTGTAGACACGAGATTCACAGTTTATTATAGTATTGGTATTGTAGTTTAGTTAAGACCCATAGGGAAACTAAATGACTCAAAATGGTCAAATAAAAAGAAACACTACTTAAATCCAAAAGTTTAAATAAAAATCCATAATTATGGAGAAATTGATATAAATATCAACCACAGCGTCCGAGAAGATAGGCATTGAGCCCTTCTTTGTAATAACACCCATACAAAGGTATGGTCTCGTACAAAAAAAAAGAATTATACAGCAATGGCTACTTTATTTCGTGAACAAGCCTTAGGTTATTAACGCGCGTTTACTTTCTATCCATCCCGCTCGTACTTGCGTATTGACGCGAGCGAGCTGGATAGAAAGTAAACGCGAGTTAGTAACGCCGCGGCAGCTCATGATACGGCTACTGGCTTCCAGATATGACGATAAGACATTTGTCGGGTATTTGTCAGAGCCCTACGTATAATGAAAATCTTGACAAGTTCAAGGTAGCAGTCATTTTCTATGTAGGTACGCCGGATGTTGTAAGTTCGAAACTTTCAAAGCTCAAATGACCAATGTTGCGCCAAATTTACCTACCAATTTATTGTGATGAAGGAATAAGGAAGAAGCCTACCTGAATTAGGTTTGAATAATGTGGATTAACTGAAACCCTTCGTTACTAAAGTCTATGCAAAAAAGAGAGTTTTTTGTTATAAAAAGTATAATTTTAAAAATAATTTATTTTCTAAGTATCCTTGAAAACTATAAACTCCGTGCATTACACTACGTATATTAACACGAGGCGCTTTTTTAAGTATTTTGTATACTTATTCGTATTTTATGTTCATAAATACGGTAAGTAAAATAAATGTTAAAGCCCGAAGCTCTGTTTACACTTAATTATGTAGATTGAAAACCAGCTTACATTACGAATGTCGATTATTACTTGTTATTTGTAAAATCAGTGCACCAATGCCCAATATTTACTTACACAAGTGTAGTATAGCGAATTAATTGTCATTTGCCTTATTAAAATTGCCATATTTGTTTTGTGATTTTAATTTAGATTAATTTAGGTAGAAGAAACCTGCTTTTTACATTTTTTTTTGTTAATGCACCGTCTACAATTCAAAATTCTAAATATTTTATTGTTAGATTATGCATGTCATTAAAGTTGCTACAAAATAGGATGGAGTGTGTCATAATCAACCGTCTTGCGGTATACAATATGTGCTTACAATCTAAATAACATAAAAAAAGCAAATATCATTAAATAAAAATAGAGTAAAATTCAAATACCCCCTTAAATAACATTCAATCTTTCTGCTTTGCCACAAGGTTAACTGGTAGAGAATGCATAATGGCATTAAGTTCGCGTACTGTACTATAAGTTTTTCTTTTGTGCAATAAAGATTTAATAAATAAATAAACAAACATTCTTAAACAGACTTCTATGCAGGTTAGGTTTATAAGATTATAACAAAATTACTAGCATGTATTTTGGTGTTTACACTGTTTACCGAACAGTAATTCACTCTTTCTCACGGCAACCTGGGTCCTGGGGGCGACCACGATCTACTGATGAGTCGCAATGTGTCAGTTCCATAGAATAACTGTCAAAAACTAAACGGAATCTAAACTGAATCGCATCTAAGAAATCATGGCAGCTCCCTGCTCCTTTTTCATAATATTGATTAAAACTCCAACAACTTAAGGGCCACATATTTATGGTACAGTAGCCATCAAATGTATCGTAACGTCCGGAGCGCTCAAAAATATCTGAACACGCCAGGGTGCTTAGGCAAGTTGCCAATTGCTAACGCTTAAACGTCAATCGTAAACGAAGCTGCCTGTCTTTGTCGCGCTAATATGAAATAATGATAGAGAGGAAAAACTACGATACGCTACTAAGCGTTAGCGATTGGCAACTTGGCCAAGCAACCTGGCCCCTATACCACAAAACTTTACAAGCGTACAATTCTACATAATTGTCAACTTTTTGTATGGGATTTTATACAATTTTGTAGAGTTGTTCGCTTAAAGTATTGTGGTATAGGCCACTGGTCGTTATGGCGATAAAGGCGTGTTCAGGTATTTTTGAATGCTCCGGACGCTACGATATATCTGATTGGTGATTGTAATCATCATCATCATCATCATCAGCCTATGATAGTCTACGGCTGGACGTAGGCCTCTCCTATTACCTATGCGTATAGACGCATTAGGAGGTAAATGGCGTAAATGCCCATAATCGCCACGCTGGGCAAGCGGATTGACGATCGCAGTAATGTGTCCACTATGATGACGCTGCTGCCCATCATCATTCTTTTATCAAATAATGATCAGTGACACTTACTTCCCTTCCCTTACTCGACTTTACTCGATTGTAATACTCAAATCTTATTAAAAAATCGGTTACATCCAGGCCACGGCCCACAGAACGGTTTCTCACAACCAATACGTAACCGCAACATTTTGCTCAGATCAAAGCAGATTAGCCGCGACACTTCCATTGTTTTTGCCTTACGCCGATAATTTGTCATGATAACACAGAATTGCCCAATGCGGGCAATTGTTTTAATCGCTATAATCACTGGTTGCGAATAAAAGCCGATTTTAATTGGAACTTAATTAATGCAATATGAGTGTCATAAACATCAAGAGGTGCGATGAGGCCACCCTATTGTTATTTTATTCATTTCGGACGTGGTTTTTCCACTTTAGTAAACCGAAGGTTATTATTGAATACATTATTTAACGTTTTTCGGTGATTTCACCAAGGTACATACATGACTCGTAAGACCGTTGTAGGAGAGTGATAGCTACGGCCACAAATAGGACACATCTATGCCTATTTTTAGCGTTGATCTAAAGTATCTAAACGTGCATGCAGACCAAAAGAGCATTCGCTGTTCTATCCCCCTACTCTACGAATAAATAAATAATAAATAAATAAATATCTTGAGACATTTTACACAATTCAACCTAGTCCCACGGTAAGCTCAATTAAGGCTTGTGTTGTAGGTACCAGGCGACGATATATATAATAGATAGATACTTAAATACATAGACAGCCATGACCAGGGAACAAATATTTGTAATAAATAAATACACAAATAATGCCCTCGCCGGGATTCGAACCCGGAACCTCCAGCTTCGTAGGCAGGGTCACTACACTACCAACTAGGCTACAGAGGCTGACGATCGTTACACGAAACGTGATTCGTTGAATTCGTAAAGTGGGGGATAGAACAGCGAATGCCCTTTTGGTCTGCATGCACATTAAGGTAGACAACTGAGCACTCAGCTCTCACCGATGGAAAGCGGGAACTGAGGCCCATGGACATAGTGATAAAAAAATCGCCTATGCGACCCGCCTTCCCTCAGGACTTAGATGAGTTGCCTCTATCTATGCCAGTAATTACACCGGCTATCTTACCCCAAATCTAAACTACGTCAAGTAACACGGTATCAAATATTGTCTACTGCTCACTAACAGAGTCTTATAAGATTGTGGGTTTGCGAATTACGCCGTTTGGCATTATTATTCTTTCCTTTGGGTTTATCGAAGTAGAAACGCCCTGTAGGCTTATGATGGTACCGCGTCTAATCGTTTGTCGTCGTTGCCGTCACGTTCTAACAAGTATGCAAGTGCGAAAGTGACGAGTAGCACGATAAATAGATAAAACGGGACCTGGGGCCTATTTCTCGAAAGCTTGTAACTTGTAATGCAAGGAAAAGTCCTTATCTAATTAATAGTGTTAAAAAGAGACTTCTACTTATATGACAAGTTACAAGTGTTCGAGAAACGTGCCCCTGCTACCTGTATGGAAAATTAAGTTAGATTCTAAAGGGAAACTACCTTAAATCCTTAATTTGGGTAATTTTACTTAAATGCTTCATTCCTTGTAAAATGTAATTTCGTCAAACATATTTTATCCAGACTAATAATCCTGTAAATTATTATAATAAAATAGCGATTGTCTGCTTTTTTTAACAAATTATAGTTGGTTCAATTCTGGCGCAAGCGAGTTTTAGAATTTTTTTGAATTTTGTGTTCTTGGTTTTTAAAAATAAAGAAATTTCTACTTTCAGAAAAATTCACCAACTTCAGGATTTAATGCAGTTTCTCTCCATGGCCCGACTTATTTTTCCACACTGTATAAATTCGAGCATAGTGAAAGCAACTACTAAACATCATATTCCTATGCAAAATCCACGCACGAATGTAGATGCTGCCAAGTGTTAATTTAATGTATGTTTATAGCTTATTTAAATATGGTTTTCGGCCCCACATTCCGTTATGAATTCTAATCGGGGCGAGACGCTCGTAATTGACCATTGTCACAATGGGAAATCTGCCGCCGAGTGACCTCCTTAACATTATCCGACCAAACCTACAGGTGGTTGTCGAAATATTGTCTCACGTTTCAGATTTACTTGTTGAGCAAACATTATGAGAACAGCGTTAAGAGGATAATTGCCGAGTTGGGACATGGACCTTATATATGCAAGATCTTGTGGATGTTCAAAAGCTACTAAAAGAATACCCAGGGCCTGTTTCTCGAACGCTTGTAACTTGTATTACAAATGGAAGTCTCTTTTTAACACTATATAATTAGATAAGGACTTCCGCTTGTATTACAAGTTACAAGCTTTCGAGAAATAGGCCACAGGTCTACGGCCTTTTAAGAGTAAATATATTGAAAGAAGAAGAGTAGATTGTATATCTCATCTTTATGAATTTATCTACATGTTGTCCATCCAATATACAATTCTACGAAAATTACTAAGTCTGGTTTACTGTAGCAAGTCTTCCAGGTTAAGTTGAGGTTATTACGTTGGCTCTTAAAAAATTACCCCTTATTCATAAAAGTCTCCTAACTTAGCAAGCATCGGCTTCGATAGTACGAAGAACTGATAAGTATTGTTTGTCCCTTTCGGTCTTATAGACATATTGATAAGACCAAAGGGTTATCGGCTTGCTAAGTTAGAAGAGGTTTATGAATAAGGGGGTTACAGATTATTGTTGAATCCATTACCTATGTATGTATGTAGTATGCTTCAAATATATGTGTCAGTTACTTACGCCTATAACGCAAAGCTTATAATTTATAGCAAAATATAATTATGTATTATTCTTCGTCAATTTATTTACCGTTTCTGTAAAATTAAATTTAAACAAAGCACTTCTTTCATTACAAGCTCAGTACCAGTTCTTGTTTCCAATTTTGGTTCTTAACTTTAGTCATTGACTCGTAGCAAACTGAGCTTGAACACTTCAGATAATCCCCAAGATCGCTTTCGTCGACTTTAATACTCAAAGATTAGCTTTGAGCTATTTATTGCTTCTGCACAAGCTTTATAAATTGGGTTTTCGTTGGTTATTGGTTTATGTTTTTGTCAGTGGCGGTAACTAGATTTGTAACAAACCCAATGAATTGAATTTGAATCGTAATCAAGACTATTGTCACTCCAGATTCAAATGCGCCCGTGGAAAATTATGCGCGACCGCGTAATAAATAAAATCAGACAAAGGAATACTACTTTTTTTCTTTGTAAGTATTATATTTTTCATTATTATCACGTTCCTCTTGTAAAGACGTTGTGAATTTAATAAAAACATCCTACGCAAAGATAGAAATAAAGGGCTTACATATTTACCTAGCAAATAATGTGATTTTAGCGATACGTACCTTTTAAATAATACGTACCAGTATTAAGCAATAATTGCAATCAAAGTCACAATTTAATTAATTTGACTGACGTAAATTCAATTTAATTTAATTTAATTACTCACTGTAATTGAAGCGAAGACATTGAAATGATTAGTTTTCTAAGTATCGACCCTATTAGTGGTCAAAGGGAATCTACTTGATCCCTAGTTAATTTGATGTTATATCCATTATCGACTATCATATCGTATTCATACTATAAGCTATTGGTACAGGAGGAAACACGATATAAAAAAGTCAATCCGTTCAACGACACATTTTGATTAGAAAAATTAAGAGATTTGAAATATGAAATCGCGAAACGTCTGGTTGACGTAACTAAAAACCGAATAGCTGGCGACTTCCTCGCACAACGCATCAGCATTGCGATACAGCGAGGAAAGCATCCTCGGAAAATACCACAAGGCACATATTTAGATATAGGAGGTTAGTTAGATTTAATTTATGTGTATATTCGTAAATTGTACAGTTCTGAGTTCTGAAAACAAAGAAGGTCAAAAAAAGTTTTTTTTATTCGCAAGAACATATTTTCCCGTCTTTTTATTTTCGTAAACATGGCGAAAAGTAGGTATAACAGCAGGAGGGAAAGACGTAGTTGAAGTTACCAATATCAATATGGGGAAAAATAGGTACCTACTATTCGCAATATTCCCCATACTATGTTGGAAAAGTTATCGGTAACGGCACTATTATAGATTGATTATTAATTAATTCATTAGGTATTGATAAAAATGCAAATTATTCGATCTACTGTAATTAACGCTGCAAAACAATTCAAATGAAGTTTCCGTTTGTATATCCGTAATAAAATCGAATGACGTTCAATTCTAAATAGCAATCGATAGACATACAGGGCGCAGACATTAAGGTCAAAATAATCAGTCACCTGGATGTGACTATGACAAATATGTCTGCTTCCTGCTAAAATACGCATTCTAGTCGAGTTCGGTACAGAATAGGGTTAACGATCCGATCCACCGTTACGAGTGTATATAAGGTCCGCACAACGGGACAGCCGCCAAAGTTGTCCTGAATATTAATATCATTGTCAAATAATCCGTTGGTTTATGGACAGAAGACCGACCAAAAACAAAAACCTACCTACAGGTTAATCTGAGCTTACATTTAGATTAAACGTTATTACACGAAATTGGGAATTTAGGGATTATTGAAGCATAATTTATTGTGTATAGGTAAATGGTATAATAGTAGTATGCCGAATAATTAACTATTAAATATTATGTTATTTTATGATTGATGAAAATAAATGTAAAGTAACTCCACCTGATAGAATATAATTATTTGTTTTATTTTTAACGATTTCTTACAGAAGTTAATGATAATCTAAAGGTGGGGGGGTAGAATAGCGAAACTCGTTTGGGCTGAATGCACCTTAAATTCAATGTGATTTTGGTAATTTATAGTTCAGTTTCTATTATATCTCATTTTGTAAAAAAATGCTGATATAAGAGATGTCATATTTGTGTGCGACCATCAACAAGATATATTGATCAAATCTTATCGTATGCTCGAGTAACAAACATACTAAGAATAACCAAACAAAAATTATTGTTGGTAAAATTTTTTGTAGGTATATATGAAGCCTTAATAAATACATTATGTAGTACGGTTATCTTGCCTAAAATTCTTGACTATAAAATGTAAAGCCTAAATATTATGCGGTTACCGTCTCGCTTGTACCGTACGTGGTGGTATTTGTACCTACGTACCGTTCGCTGGCAAATACTCAGTGCAAATGAACGCAATTCATGAATACAGATTTTAATTAATTATGTCGATTTAATCTACAACATAATACATTGAGATTTGTAAGTAATTTGGTTAAGCCTTGCTTATGTATTTAATGTGTTTAAATTCAATGCAACGTTTCCACATCGTGGTGGCTTAATAATTTCATTTGTATCAAAAGATTATTCCATTTATTGCAATGTTGGGATAAATTTAATAAATAAATAATTTGTACCCAGTTGGTACAATTTTCAGTGTTTCGTCTCTACTTCTGTTTTTCTATCTCTCCGCGTTTTTTTATTTAAAATATCTATATGCGATTCTTGTAACACTTATAATCATTATATTTCAGTATCAGTGCCCTTTTCAGACTGTAAATATGTACAATAATCCCTATCCAATGGTATACGGATATTACGGAGACTATGAATCCATAGATTGAAGTTCAGTCAAACTATTAGACACCACGTATATTAATGCTGTCCACGTCATTTGGTTGTGCAAAATGGACCAGGTCCTGCAAACCATTAGAAATTCGTCTGTTGCCCACATGGGTGTTGTCTCAAATGGTCGCCGAGTTCGGGTGAAACTACAGACGAAGAATATTAAGTCTTAACATCAAATAATCTGGCAGTAAGAATAAGTTTGTCATCACCCCGACTCTTCCCGCGGGTGTCGTAAGAATCGACTAACGACTTGAAGTGTCACTAACCATTCATTGATAGACGATTGATAATGGACAGCAGCGTCATCATAGTGGACACATTACTGCGATCGCCAATCCACTTTCACAGCGTGGCGATTATGTTGAGACGGGAAACATATATCATAATATTACGGTGGAATTGACAACATATCATATTTTTTGTGCTAGTTTTTATCGTCTGTTGTGAAAGAAGTCAATATTAAAAAATTGCTATTTTAGTGCGAAAATTCCTTTTTATCACCACTTCGAGCAGAAAGAGCGTAAGTTATAAACGTCAAGAATCAGCTAAATGACGTCACAAGTCACAAGTGATGTTTCATACACGTAAGAAAACGACGAAAACAGTAACAAGTGTTAAATATCACTGGCAAACACAAGTGACATTCCAACCACAAGACTTTTTGGTTATAGTGGCAGCAGAGCTATGTGACGTCATTTTCCTTTTAAACTATTTTAAAGATTTTTTAACAAAAACCATACGAAAAATAAAAAATTAAAACAATATTTTTTGATATATCTCGAAATGATTTTCGATTTAGGCACATCGAAAATTTTGAAACGTTGTCAATTGCTACTCTTCTTTTGCAGAATCCTGAAATTAGTTGTAAGGTTCGTCCTTACGAATAATGTCCATGTGTGTTACATTTGGTTTGTTTGCATGGTGTTTACTCAAACTTTCTTTTGATATAAAAGGCAGACAATATCACAGTTTAGAGTGGCTTATTTATTTATACGACATACGTACGTACCTACGTCTATTCTTTTGAATCTGTATTCAATCCTAGTTGTAGGGTGAAGCTGAAGGTACATACATAAATATGTCATATGTATTTTGTAGCCCGGACGAATGGCGGTTCAATACGGGCGCATAATTTAATGACGATTAGTATATGCACCGTGGAATTTATTTTCATTTTTTCTTTAGATACGCCCGTATGCAATACACATGCTGTATACATTTTAGCTAGGAAACAGGGTCACTCGCGCTTGCGGTATCAATGAGAATATGCAACATGCGCGTTGCTTAGCTTGCCACAAGCCGAGTCATCCAGCCATGCGTCCAAATTAGAGCGACAGCAGTGTCTGGCTCCAATTTCGGATAAAACAGGATATTCTATAGTCACAAACTAATCTCAATTTGACATCGCTCTCAGTGCATTTCTCTCGTACTCGAATTGATGAGAACGTGCAGAGCGACAGAGATATCAAAATAAAATCAACTTCAGGAATCCTAATGCCGCGTTAGGGCTGGAACTGCAAAATTATTTGCACACGTGTGTTTTGAATGTAAATCGGTAATGCTAATGATACATAATTTAAGGCACTAAGCTGGAATAAATACAAGTGAAGCAGTAAAAAAAATGTTTCAAATTAATTTGATTGAATATACTTAAAGGTATTACCAAACCAAATTTTATTGTAGTAAAATAAATGGTTGGCACTGAAAATCTGAAACGAAATCATTTTGTAGCATGCCCTTTTGGTGTAGCTACGTTTCTACCCGAGTAACAACTGAAACTGAATTATGATGTACATGCAATGTTTATTGGATCAGGTAAATGATGACGTCATTTTCCCCCAATCAAAACGCGAGCCCAAAAAAGTTGATTGACAACGCAACCGAATGGATTGCAATAATTATTGTGAATGTGCCGGCGGCAATTGATCGGTTGTCGAATATTCACTTTCACATCACACGTGGTCTGTGAGATAATATGATTCGAAGAAAGTGAGAGGCGCTTTTTCTTTGCACAAACTGTTTGAGCACTTATTCCGAAGATGGGCTAAAGTTGAACGGACAATAGGAAGTAATAACGCATTCCGCTTCCGTTCGGCTCTGGCTTTCGAAAAGCGTTTTCATACTATACAAACAGTATTCTAATCGATGGACAAACATATTACGTTACGTAGTTCCCATAGCGAAGATCTCGCTGAATGCTCTTTAAGAATGTAACAAAACCTGCAAGGTCGGTACTTTTCATTCAAAGTTTTGGATAGTTTTGAGATGAAATTGTAGAACTAATTTTGAATTCTATGAGTTACTTTGGGTTCGCAAAGTTTTACTTAATGAATATTCAAATTAAGACAACGAAGTACTATTGCTGACCGTGTCTACTCTTAATCAAGATGGCCGGCATTATAGCGATAATCACAGCGCAGAAATACCACCCACATTTTTACCTAAGTATAGAAGATATAGTATTATTTTTATCTTTTTTTTCCATTATTTTTATAATGTTACTAATATAGGATAAATTCACCTAATGGTTCTTACCGGGTCTGAAAGAAAAAGTTTTTTCACCACACTGCTCGCAAACACGCTGTTTGTCCTTCAATTTCAGAGCGCAAAACTGTGTTTTAATCTCTACAGGTTAAAGTAATTTTTTTTTTAATTTTTCTGGATAGACTAAAGCAATAACTTATACGGCCTGAGAGTGCAATAAGCTTTTTGACGTTTGAACTAGACAATACGTTCGAAAACTCAATAGTGTCAAAAAGATTCATACACATGAACCTTTCATAATATTATATTCAATATGCTAAAATCCAAATTAAATACCACATTTTGTTGTAAAAGGCTTTTAATTAAAAGTTCTAAAAATACGACAAATAAAAACAATAGGAAAATGAAAATGTTTTCACTATGCAAATTTCAGAACGCATCCGAATATTTTTTTCTTTTAAAATTACAAGTCACGCAAAGATAAATATTTGAGGTTATTGTTTTATTATTTGTTGATTTGTTTATTTTTTGGAAGTTGAGGACTTGCAAATAAATACCTTCTAATTTGTTATGTTTGAGTTTTATTTCGCATGTTTCCTCGCTTTAGTGTGGTGAAAAATGTTGTGTTTCACTCGGCAGCAAAGCTTGTTCAACTCTCGTGCCTTAAAACCCTCGCAAATAACTATTATTTTATTTATTACACACGTTAACTTTATTCCTAATTCAACAATGCGAGTGAGGTGATTTACAAACAACAATACACATGATATAGTATTATCTGTCTCCAGTTACGTGCACTTCGGAAGGTCTGGCCAAAGTTACTCTCCGAGGAGTAGAGGTGGCAAGGCACTGGCAGAAAATTATTTAGTATAACTAATTTGACCTCTTCACACGAAGAAGAATGTACGTATAGAAATAAAAAAATATTTACATTAATTCTGGTAATTATTACGTGATAGTATTATGGATTGTTTTCGTTTCGGTCTTCTGACTGTCAACGTTGTTATTAAATCGCCAAGTCGTGATAAATCTGCGAGGAAGTTGTCTGGGACGCAAAGTAATGCATTTCCGCGCTGATTGCCACGGATTCGGATTCCTGCAACGGAATTGCGAGCGTCAAGTACTAATTGAAAGACTGGCGATGTAAGAAGAAAATTGTCAGCAAATATATTCAATAACGAGATTGCATATAATTTTGTTAAAAAGCAAATATTATACGCCATTACAGTCGAGTTCATCATTATTATAAACTATTTCGGATGCTAGTTCAATGGATTGAGGTCAAGAAATGTGTACATATTTATGAGCTCGGCTGTACCAGTTAATTATTGTAACCGTACAAGCCAAATTTACG
>JALPQI010019704.1:0-25007 GCA_025490895.1 Thaumatotibia leucotreta | reverse complement strand
AAACTTCTTAGATAATCGATGTTACACAACTGTTACAAGTGTTACAGGAACACTGAAATCTGTGACCTAGACGCTGGAATTTAGCGGTCGATAGCAAAAAAAAACATGAAAATTAAATTTAACGTCTTTATTTTTTAATATTTTTCATCACACTTGCCGTCTAAGCGCGCCATTGCTTGTGTGCGTAGCGGGAGTAATAGAAAAGTGAAATTCCCTAGCGAGTAATAGAAATGTCAGTACGTCATTTAATAATATTATGACTTAAAACTTCTTTTTTTGTCGGCAAGTATGATGAAAAACATTGTACCTATGCATCACGGTCGGTAAGCGGATTACTAACTCGAGTCATAAAAGTCCTCCGCCTAACGGCGTCGGGCTTCCAACACTCTCGTTAGTAATTCCGTACTTACCTCCCTTGATGCACAATGTACTATTCTTCGGTTATCGCGATGATTACTCATGAAATAAAACTATCTAAAATGGATTAAATCGCGTATATTAATAAAATTTAATTTCGTCCCGTCGTTTCATCATAATTTTTGTGTTACTAAGTTATTTTGGCACTGAAGAAGTGGGATTTTATTTTTATTATTTTAGAGATAACAAACAGCCATACAAAATATGTTACAGCTTGGGTATAATAATAATAATCTTTATTGACATATAAACCTAATATAACACTTTTCACAACATGCTAAAATACCATATAGGAAAGCTTATATATATTAGGTTTGAGACAGTTTCTCCAGAATTAAGTCTCTGACTTCTGAAATAGGACAGAGCCTGTGACTCGGAAGCCAGTGATTCCTCCAAGGAGATGCAGTTTATTGGTATGTCTAATAATTTATACTACTAATGACAAAAGGCAAAAACTTAAAAAGAATAAAATAAAAATGCGAAGAAAAAATGCTTTTTTTTTCCTGTTTTTCTCTTTTATCTAGACATTAATGTATGTATGTGTGTATGTATATGTATATGGGTGCTGTGCGTTAAAGTTTTGCTGTGTGTTTCTTTATTATTATTTTTTTTTCTTTATTTTCGGGAGTGATTGGTGTGCTTGTGTAAAAGATTGGGTTTATCTGAGGTTTGGCTTTACATGCGATGATGAGAGGATAGGGTATGAACATGACAGGATAGGATGAAGAAGAAGAATAAGACTCTGGTTTGTGCGTGTATTATTTTATCTCACGCAATTCAAGAGAGTTTCGGTCTCATGGTAAGTTTGTGTTTGAAGCCAGGGGATTAACTTTGCTTTACAGTGGAATCGGTTTTAGTGGGTATATATTTAATTGTTTATTTGTTTTATTATAAACGCGGGCGCTCATCACTTTGTACTGGCGGCTGGCAAAGACTGTACGGTGAGACTCTGGGGGACAGACAGCTTGTTTACTACGCTTACTGGTCGTTTTTGTGCATAAAGGTAGATCTCGATGCCTGCGTAATATCGTACGAAGGACATACAACTGTCGTACAGATAGGACGTTGCATTCAGCATACAGTTGTGCTGTAGGATGCCTATAGGGTTTTAAAGTTGCAACCTTCAATACTGCTCTTTGGGCTCCCTCCAGCTTTAGCATGGCTATTTTTCCGGTAGCACCCCAAACTGGGATACAATAGGTGATTAGTGATTGGCATAGGGACTTATATATCATCATAAGTGTTTTATGATCAGCAGAGTGACGGAGGTATTAAAAGTAATAAAATTACTAAATATATCGCTTACTACATCCACGAACTACTAATATTATTATACCAAAATGTGGTCGGATCTATACCAAAGTGGACAGTTATAGGGTAACAGCACCAGTAGTCAGCCTTATAACGCCTTTATAAAATATGAACGGTCGGTATTTATTCAGGATAAGTCGGATAATTGAACGGATCACATCGTTACATCAACTGTTTATTATAGTTTTAAAACGAAATAAGAAAAATCATAACATGAATCCTTAAAGTACCGATAATTTAGTTTAAACAAAAAATGGCTCTTTTTCCCAGTACTCAGCCGCCAAAATCCAGTAATCAGCCTTTTCGTGCCCAGTACTCAGCCTTCGTATATTACTATCATAATTAGATCAAAATCAGCAATATCTATATGAAAATCAAAGATATTAAATATAATTCTTATTCCTTATACTTAACTCTTTTAAATCGAAGACTTAGGGCATGAAACCCGTTGGTCATACGTAACAAAAAATATTTTTCAAGCTCACAGTATATATATTATCTCCTTTTTTATATTAGTATTAATTATAATAAATATAAAAATATTCAAAACTTAAATAAAAAAATATCAGCCAAACCTACATAGATCTAATGTTCATTTGTATGGCCGGTCGTAGGTATGTAACAGGTCCATTATTTTTCGATAATTTAGTGTTTTTTTTATATTACTAGTCCTCAAAGCTGGTTTAATGAGAGTAAAGTAATTTTATGGACACAGTATCTATGTTTGTACAGTCGCCATCAGATATATGGTAGCGGTCGAGGTCCCCAAATAAATCGGAGCAACGTAAAATTTCAATAAATTCGTTACGTGAGAAAAGGGCAATAAATTAGAGGCATGTAATTCGTCACAAATTTAGGAGCAACCACTTTTCGATGAATTCGTAACGTATAATTAGGCAAAAATATCGGAACACAGAGATAATCAGAAATATCTGAGCAGTCAGGGTGGTCGTAAATATCTCAACATTTATGGAAAATATACCTTAGTGTCATATACACATCGCTTTAAATTCTTTACGGTCAGCCACAAGTCTTGACTAGGTTGTCAATAATTTGAATTTAGAACAGAGTGGTTTGTTGTGACGTTCTTCGAAAAGAGTAGACATTTGTCATCGTGAGAAATATATTTCTGTCTCTTTCGCAAATTGGACAGATATTATGCCTAAATCATTAAAATGAGTTATCTAGTTAACCGCTGTTTTGACGTATTGCCAAAATTGGCAAAGGTAGCCAAGAACAAGGTAAGGAGCAAAGCTAAATTTCGTGATAAGATGTCGGGTACTCGGCGGTGGCGCAATAAAGTTCGAGTAATAATTATATTGAAGTAGGTATTATTAAACAGCGATTACAATGGGATTTGAAAGTACCTACTGTTGACACAACAGTGTATAAGTCAATCTAGAATATATTCATAATCATACAGGGTGGCCAAATAATAGATATATACACTTTATTTTTGAAATTTTATTCTATACCTACATAACACAAAAAATAAGTATCACTGGTTGTATAAAATTATTTTGGATCGGCAATTACACATGGAAAATAATCAGACAAATATCCACCTCCAGTAGCATCGCAGATGCCAACCCTTTTCATCGTATTTTTCATCACTTTTTCACACGTTTCCGACGTTATTTCAGTGATCGTGGTTCGAGTATTTTGTTTTAATTGCTAAAGGTTCGTTGGCCAATTAGAAAAGACAAATCCTTTTAAATAACCCCACAGAAAAAAAATCAGGAGCTGTCAAATCAGGCGATCTTGGGGGCCAGTTAATGTCACCTTTTTATCACACTTGCTGTCTCAGCGCGCCATTGCGGAGTAATAGAAAAGTGAAATTCCCTAGGGAGTAATGGAAATGTCAGTACGTCATTTAATAATATTTGGTCTTAAAACTTATTTTTTTGAAAGAGAAATTCTGAAACTATAAGACATACTAAGTAGTATTTGTTTTTAGGGACCATAATTATCTATCATCGATTTTGATAAAAAAACTGCATTTAAACATTAGAAAAAAAAACGTATTGAATATGTGAAAACAATGTATTTTATTCATTTTAGACATCATGCTTCTTAGGGGATATGGTTCCTAAAAGCAATTACTACTATTTACTGCTTAAGACCTACACAATGGATATTCGAATAGAAATAGTGCAGATAAGTTTATTTTTTCAAAACAACCAGATTCGATTCCCCTGCTGGGTAGTTTTTTTTATAATATATTAATGCAGTTTTTCTGTTTATTAAAATCGGTGACATGGTTCCTAAGAACATATTTTCGTATATCTGATAGTTTCAGACATTCCCATACTGACTGATTTTAATGAGCCACCATTTTAGTAAAGCAACAGTAGCATAAACATATATATATAAAATATCATATATGTATAATATCACTGTTACTGATGTCAAGCCTCCGCAGGCTACGTCTACCGCTTACTATCGGACGGTCCGTGTGCTTGTTTGCCACCAACATTCAATTATCACTAATAATACACGTGCGAAAATGAAATTCGTAACTCGTGTAGATTTAAAGCACTCCCTTCGGTCGTGCTTTAATTTATCTCCACTCGTTCCACTCAACTTAATTTTTTTCGCACTTGTAATTTACTATTTTACTTTCGGAAAGTCGTTACAATTGTCACAAGGTTTAGAACGATTTTCGTAAATTCTTGATATGAGGTTCGACCTAAATACCTATGTTGGAATTTCGCTACAATTGTGGTGTTTTTGTGACAATATATAATTTTGCTTCGCTTAAAAGACGGTATTTATTGTTGACTGCTAAAAGTTCTTGCAATATATTTGAAACACAAACAACCACACGGCCCGTCTGATGATAAGTGGTAACCGTAGCCCATGGACGCCTGCAATGGGAGAAACAGTCAATTTACAATTCTCGGAGTTGTCACCGTGGTAAAATAGGATCCGCAAATGACTTTTAGGTATTCTGTTCACCCTTTATACTTTTTTAGTTCCGTTCAAATAAATAATTTGCTAGCTTTACGATTTTATTTACTTATCCCATATTAATATGATTTCATCAATAAAAAATCAATATTGAATTTATGCGTCTTTCGATAATGATGCTTGAAAACTTCTCTTTTATCTAGGAAACTCATTTACTCACCCACAACAGTGCCATCAAAATCATCTTTGACATTGACAACTTAAAGTAGTAGTAGTGACAACATAGTAACAAATTAAAATAAACTATGTGACGCAGACTTAAGGTCGATTTCCTATAAATGTTCCGATCTTTATGATCATCCTGACTGCTTCGATATCTTTGAGTCATGTTCGTTCCGATATCTTTACCTACTTGTACGTTACGAATTTATTGAAAAGTGACTGCCCCTAAATTTATGACGAATTACACGCTCCCAAATCATTGCCCTTTTCTCACGTAACGAATTTATTGAAATTTTACGTTGCTCCGATTTATTTGGGGACCTCGACCGCTACCATATATCTGATGGCGACTGTACTAGGAGGCTGCTGGCATCGCAATAAACGCAATGTACTTTGTTTAATGAAAAAAAAATACTGTGACTATGACTATGACATTCTCCTTGCTGGGGATTTAAACAGGTTCATTACATTAGAAAGAATCGTAACTTTTCAGCTTTTATCACGCATTCTTTTATCTGTTTTTGATCGGGTTATATCCGTTAAAACTGCATCATTTTCTGTCAAACTTGATGAATCAATTGAAAAAACTATTTCCTTTTTTCTTGTGCCCTTATTATTGATTTTACTGGCGTCCTTCTGGGTTTGTTTTGTTTTGTGTTTAGTTTTTTGTTTGGTTACAGTTTCTTTGTAGCGTCTTTGGGTTGAAAGATATTTCTGCTTTTTTCCTAAGACAACAGTTTTTTTTTTCTTCTTTTTATCTTCTTCTTTTTTCTTTTCGAATCCTTGAATTGAATAGACTCTAGGGGCGCTAGATTGTTTATCTTAAGTATTCCGTTTTCTTGTACCTAAACGTACCTATACGTAGTTACATAAAATACATACCTAAATGTACTAGGTAGAAAGATATTATTATTATAAGTAAATAATTATCGATATATTCCTTAATATTATATCGGTGGCTGAGTACTAGATCCGCGAAATCCAGTGGTCAGCCGTGATAAAAAATAAAATCAAATGGGGCCGACTACTGGGTTTTATATCAAATTGAATAGGGCATGCCTAACTAAATTTGAAAATTTAAATTTAACGGTCGTAACAGTATATAACAATAGCAAACAAAATATTAAATGAAGAACCCAAAGGTCAGCCCCCGGTGGCTGAGCACTAGATACTTTGTTGAAAACTAGGTATCTGGATACCTTAGTTTAGTCAGCCCCCTCAATTTATTAGTTAGATCATGATATTTCCACACAAATACGGAGTAATCGAATAGATAAACTAATAAATAAACGAAACATTTACAGAAATCAATAACTTTTAACATCAATATATAGTTTTCTTCCCTCACCACGTGCAGTCAAAAATATGGCGGACATGACACTACCGCTCTCGTCGACGAACACCACTTGTAAGAACGAATTTATTGCTTCCCCCGATCCCTCACTGCACTTTGTCGCGCTACGTATCAACAAATTGGGAATCAGAGCTTTTATTTGAGTACCCGCGATATGTTTATTCGAATAATCGTCCAATTCCCGACCAAAAAACGACTGGAAAGGCCGACTACTGGTTCCTGGCTGGCCACTGGGGCCGTTACCCTACATGTGACAAAGTGTAGATGGGCATTTCTCCGAGCGTTTCAACCGCTGTGACTTCGGTGGCAGCCTTATCACACGAATCCTGTGAGAGATGCATGCATTTTTGGATATGTTTGTAGACGTAGTTGACAACTACCAAGATATCCAAAATATGTATGAGATACCCACGGCAATCAAGTAATAATAGTGGCTTCGAAGTCACGGCGGTTGAAACGTTCGAATGCCCAGATGAGTGACATTAAGGAAAAAAATCATTTTAGTACAAATGGTGCCTTTTTTAGGCTCTAGTGTGAGAAGTGGGTCGTTTTACGTCAGGTCCAAAACATCGGAGGGCCATCTGTACTAAAAAACGTCGTACGAGACACGTGCAAAAACAAAATTCGTAACTCGTGTCGATTTAAAACAGGGAGTGTTTTAAAACATCGCCACTCGTTGCGAATTTCATGTTTTTCGCACTTGTGTCATAATGTACTATTTTAATTGTTTATTTACGATCAACAATACGAAACTATATCCTTTAAATTTGCCCCCTCTTACTGCTGCCAAAAATTGTTGGACAGAGTATACCGTATAGTTTGTATGACTAACTTTCGTAATACAATTGACGCTATCGCAATTGTTTTGATTGAGGACATAACTAGGTATGTACAGATGTAGTGCAAAATCCTTTCTCTTCGGCTTTTCACGGAAACATTCAAATTCATATTGCTGTCACAATGAACTTCAGTATGTATTGCACTGAAGCTAATTGAGACAGGGAAAGCAATTCGGGCGTTTCCGTGAAAAGGATTTTTCACATCACCTATTCGAATACAGGTCTTTTCTTCCGTGCTGGGAGGGATAAAAGTGGCACTTTTCTGTTCAAGGACTTCCTATTGCCAGCCTAAAAAATAACAATGAAATATAAAAATAAACAGTACGTTCATAATTGATAAAAACAATTTCAGAATCGATTATTTGCATAAATATTAAATATATGATATACATATCTTTTATTTTTCTCATAGGTGGTGTGAAAATCAGTATGTGTCACACGGAATCAAAATTATTTCGTTTTGGGCGTTAGCGCTTGAATCCTTCATCACGCTCAGGATTCAATATACGCTCACGCCGGAAATATACCATTTTCTCAATCTACTATTGCAATCGACCCTTAGATGATTTTCCGCTCTCTGCCCTTGAATTAGGGAGCATGCGTATGTTGTAAACTGTTTTAATCTGAATTCTGTCTATACTTTCGTTTGCTCAATAGATTATTTAGTTAGTGTAGTTTTGTTTTGAGAATCGTCAATTTAATAGTTATAGTGCTGCATTTGCGAAAAATCGCATCAGTCTTAGGAATTTTGGTCTGCGGATAAGTTAATAATATTGCTAGATTACACGTGGGGTGTCATTTCTTTTAGAATTGTTTTTGATAAATTCTATAAGAGATACGATATTTAGGTACACTGGTATTGTACAACGAGAGCAAGAGCGTTGTTTAGAAAGTTCTAATATTAAGTAATATAGTAATATCAAGTAACTAATAAGATAAGTATCTCATTACTTGATTTTCTTTATATCTGATCACACAGTAATATTTAGGTACAGTAAACCTTCCATCGACTGTTAATTGTATGTTTTAAGTAAAAGAAAAAATGTATTGGCTTTTTATTCACTATTGGCAACATCAACAATTTCTTTACTACATAGTGCCCAAGTACAAGCGCTAAACTATCATTATCGTCTAGAAAAAAAATATAGGTGGCAGAAGGGTCATTGTCAGTCGGAAAAACAAAAGTTGTCCACTTGGTGGTCAAAAGTTAACAGCTTTCATTAGTCTATGCTACGATTTTATTATTATCAAACCGCGATTAGAATGGGATTCGAAAGTACTGTTGACACAACAGAGTATAAGTCAATCTAGTATATGTTCATAGTTATATTCATAATATATTTATAGTTTAAGTGCAATAACTTACAGACAATAGATTAATTAATCACTCACTACATCTATAAACAACTCTTTTCTTGGTAAATCTTGTGTCATTTTTTGTGTCAACAGTACTCTCGAATCCCTTTCTGATTCCGGTTTGATAATACTTAGGGTTGTAGAACGGGGAACCTAGTTGTATCAGTAATTGTTTTATCGCAAAATAAAATTAGTAAACGAACTCCTTAACTTTATGTTTGTCCACTGAAAAGACGATAACCTAAATCTGAAAATGACCCAGAATGTATATGGGACGTAATTAGGTACGATAAATTGTGACAATGTGTCTTATAGTCTAGCATATATATAGGTGCACATTCTGTAATTTAAGAAAAATGAGAATCTAAGATCTGTTTATTTTCGTTGTAACAAACTTAACTTCCTGTGTTTTACTTCACTTTAATCCTAATATTAAGGTACATGCAGACCAAAAGAGCATTCGCCGTTCTATCCCCCTAGGTACTGTACGAAATTCGATCGTTACACGAAACGTGATTCGTTGATTTCGTAGAGTGGGGAATAGAACAGCGAATGCTCTTTTGGTCTGCATGCACCTTAACATTTTTTTTGCGCTTTGTTGAGGTGTCCTGTATTTATTGCAAATATAACAGTCTGAAATGATACCGAAATTTCAAAATGCATTTGTAAAAATCAACATCTTTAGGTGCAGGAACAGTTCAATTAGATAATCAATAATTAGTAATTACACAAATGTTATGTAATTGGGATGCCCTTGAATAAAAGAAAATCCGATTTTTATTGCGTTGCAATGTGTTTTCCTGCCGTCTATTCAATTTATTTCAACTTGTGAAGATGTGTAATTATAATTACGTTTTAATAGGCTTTAGTTATTAAGATATTGTATTTTTTAGTGTTTTTATTACGAGTTACTTTAGAGTTGAAGTGTTTGAGCACTGCAAAAAATAGAAAAGTAAAATTTCGCATATACTCAAAAAGTCCAGATACCCTGAACCTCCATAGAGACAATTTATTTTTTTTAACTTTGTCCTGCAGAATCAAGAAACGCATCAGATATATCGTAGTGGCTACGGTGCTCAAATCTATCTGAACGCACACTTTAACGCCATGATAATAGATCCTTGCTCAGATGTTTCTGACCACCCTCGCCGCTTTGATATATCAGGATGCTTAACCAAGTTGCCAATATCGTAGTTTTCCTTCTCTGTCACTCTTTCATATTAGTGCGACAAAGACAGTTAGCTGCCTTTCGTTTGCGATTGACGATTAAGCGTAAGCGATTGGCGACTTGTCTAAGCACCTTGACGGTGCAACGATATTTTTAACCAACCAAAACGGAGGAAGTTCTCAATTCAACTCTTTTTTGTATGAGTGCGGGTGACAGAGCACGAACCCTGTTCGAAACGTCGGAATGAAGTTAAAGTTCATCAATATACGCGAGTTTATCCGTTTTCGTAGTTTTATTTCATCTTTAGTATTTGGTTAGCATAAGACTAGGATGTATACATAAGCAGATAGCAAATTATGGGTAAAATAAAACAAGTTAGGTAAGTAACTGTCAAGTGAACTCAAGTTCAAGTTTAAGACAATGATACCCGTTTTAAGGAAATTTGTTATTTGACGTCATTATTCAATTGAATTATTAATTATTCACGTGAAAAAAATTGTCAATGTAGGCTTTCGTAATATATGATATTCATGAGACTTATAGAAATATATATTTTTTTATGTTTTTAGCAACTATCGTAATCTTGCTTATTTATTTTAAGACGAATAGTCTTAAAAAAGTAGCTGAGTAAAAAAAATTACGTATCAGATTGTCTATTTTTTGTCACTTTTAATGTCTGAACCCGAAAGCCGCTGATATAAAATATGAGTTTTTTAGTAAAAGGTTCAACGTTGTTAGTACGAGTGAGTATAGTGTTCAGTTTTATTAGTAGTTCCTAGAAATACAAAACATGAGCTATGAATTGGTGAAAGAATTAAGTGATAATAAATATTTAATTCTTAAACGTAGTTGTTGTACTAAAAAAGATTATTGCTTAAAAATCATGTTTTTTAATTCTCTTTAATTGCACAAGCGATAAAGCGACCGCTACCAGTACACGATAGTTACACTTTAAATAGGTAAATAACATAAATGTTCATACATGTTAAAATTATGAAGAAAGAAAGAAAGAAAAATCGTTTATTTGTGACACAACTTAATATAGGTACACATTAAATACAAAAGAAACACGAATATAAAAAATAGTGCCACAAAATGATCTCAAATTCCGCATACGTATTGCTGGCATGTAAGCAGTTATTGTTAGGTATCATATAAATATACCTATATATTTAAAAAAAAAAATTATGTCTTAAATTTTCGTGGTTGTAATGTCACGGTGACTTTTATCAGTAAATATTTTAAAATAAACAACTCTATCTGACTTTTTTAATTATTTAAAACTTTAATATTTTACATGAAAGTCACGGAGTCATTAATCTCAAAATTTGTATTTAGTATTATTTTGATTATCAAAGAAAAATAATTTTAAAGCTGGTTTTCTATCGTAAAAAAAAATGTGCTGAATAGCATTGCCGCATCTTTGAGTGTTTGCTGTTAAAGTATAATAGGGAACGTCATGTAATGTTTACCGGTCAAGACAAAGCAAAGCTTAATTATGTGATATTTATTTCATTTTTTCTAATGTTATAACAATCATTTAATAAAATTTTACATCCTATTATTTTCCTTTTAAAAAAATACGGGTTTTCGTTGATTAAGGAAATCTTGTCTACGAGTACAAACAGCGACATTTCGAAACGTAATTATTTAAATTAAATGAAAGGTATTATCCAATAAGTCGGAATTCATTCATATAAATTCATAGCATATTTTATAACTGTTATATTCAATAATACATAGATATGTATAGTTACATTTAGGCCACATCAACAAGGTTACGAGATCTTATGATTTAGATAAGTACCTAAATTATACCTGACTAATTATTTATTTAATTGAAAAACTTTTATTCTAATGTTTTACATAAATTTAAATAAAACATTACCAAATGTACAGACAGGTATTGTTGTGGTTCACCAATATTAATTTATTTAAAAACTTAATAAATAATTACTACCAAATACCAAAAATACACTCACCCAATATGAGTCAAAATTTAAACTTCCTTCTCAAACTAATTTATGTCTCACAAACTAGCAGAGTCAATATACGCATTGCACTTTCGAAACCAAACTATCGATTCTCCATTTCATGTACACACTAAATCACAGATATTCCTCTCACCCAAGAGGCTCTAGCACACTGGCTTAGAAAAAAAAACTTGGCATATAAAGATGCAACCCCTAGTATAGCTCTACGCTCGAGTCGCCACAGAGTACTGAACCGAACCAGAGGCGTCAATCGTAATTAGGTGTAGAGGGGCGGTGGACTACGCTTCCGACCTTGCTCTGTTCGTGTTATCGGAATTTCATTGCTATTTTTGCATAATTCGACGATAATTCTAGTGTTGAAATAATTAAGTTTATACTGAAAATTTCAGTGGCTTGCTATTTATATTCGATGCTTTTTTTGTTGTGATAAATTAATATTGAGCTAATTAAATGCAAAAGATGCACTTCTTAAAATATTCTACCTACCTATTAGGCGTATTTAAGTACACTGCGGTGCAAATGGTAATTTGTATATAAGGTCACTACTTTACTTGTACAGTGGCGTTCAGAATTGAATGGACAATTTATGAATGAATTCATTGATAAAATGTTCATGCAATTTTGGACCCTTATGATTTATCTTTTCATTGAATTATTACATTGAAAAGATAAATAATCAGAATAATCATTTACAGCAGATAAGAGATGTACCATTCCTGGGTGAATATTTGAGCGTTTCAACCGCCTAATTTCGGTGGCATGATTTTTGTCGAAGTTTCTATTCGTTACAATGTGCTACTTTGTCATTTGAAGGAGGAACGGTACCTTATACAAATGACGAAGTATAACATTAAGGCGCTTAGAAACTTCGGCAAAAATGATGCCACCAAAATTAGGCGGTTGAAACGCTCAGATATTCATCCTCCTGGTAAATTCGAAACGTTATGGGGAAATTTACCATTTGGGAATATTCATACTGTCTTGGGAAAGCTACCGGAAATGGCACATCATCAACAGTAGACTTTGTTAGGTAAAAATAGTTTTCAGTTACAGTGATTTGTTTTTTATTTTATTTTTCCTCAATACGCAAATTTGTTTTGTTGGCGTTATAGAACAGTCTGGGTGTATGTATATACGCAATAAAGATACGTATATTTCATAAATAAGTTGTTATTTGTAATGTTAAGGCATTTTAAAAATGTACCTAAATATAGTGAGCGTAATGGGCACCTTTGCCCCGAGAGTGCCGTGGGGCTTTTCCGATAGGATTATTTTTAATCGATTTGGATAAATACATTATTACATGCTTTATTTTAAGGTAGGAGTACATATTTACAATAATTTAGTTATAATTTCCCAATATGGATTCTTACGGAAAGTACAGTGTTTATTTACAAAACGAAAATTCATGTAGGTCGTTAATGAGATACATATTGCCAAACACAAAGAGAATCTTTTTTTATTTATCAATGTTTGATAAAATAATGCCTTTTGCTCATGCTTATTGTCATTGTTTACAATATTTATTATTTTGCTCTTATGTAGCATTTATAAACTTGTGAAATAGGTATGTAGATTTAATTATCTTCCAAATTTAATGAATTTAATGATCATAGAATTAATTATGACCCCACAGTATGTTTTTATTATTTTCGAAGCAGGAATATAACTGCATATTATGGCAATTGTACAGGGTGTTAGTGAGTAATTGCTTTAACTTTAACATCATGTTTGGTTCGTTAAAACAAACTATGTGACTATATCATATTTTGTTAAAATGTAAAAAAAAATTTTTTTACTATTTTATACAAAATAAATATTTATGTTAAGTTGAAGACCATTGTAAAAGGTACTTTTGAGTTAGGCAGCAGTTAGTGTCAATTGATGACAGTGTTGAAATTCTGTAAATGACAGCACATTAACAATTTAGCTCAGTGGTAGCTACTTTGCTTATAAAACAGAGGGTCCCGGGATCAAACCCTGCTACAGCTATTATTTTTTTATTTTTGTTTCTCATTCATTTTTATGTGGCGTAGTGAAAGATAGTTTATTCGTATTTATTTTTATTATACAAAACAATGTTTGCGAACTGTCTAAATAATATTTTCTTTTTTTATCTTAACTTTTAGTTTTCGACATAAGTACCTAGTACCAGTGTCATGGCGTTAAGAATTATTAGATACCTACTAATTCTTAATCACCCGGAAGTGGACAAGCTGGTGGGAACCAAGTGGTTTTAGACGCCATGTCACTGATAGTCGTAAGGTATATTTAACCATAAATGAAATTACAGTTTTAGTATATTAATAATAATTACATTTATTTACAAACAAAAAACACAATCCTGTATAATAATCCTACAAATAAAATAAAATTATCCCCTTTTTCGTATTACCTACAAAAATATTTTTACAAAGTCAAAATTACCTACAGGGCATTTTCGAACTGACCGCCTTCCTTCTCCAAACATATGTTCCATCGTGCCCGTATTTCGCGGTTTAGATTGACATTAGTTGCACGCATTGCGTCAGCTTCTTCCCGAATTCGTTGCAACAAATGTTCTCTTGTCGCCACTGGTTTTGAGTACACTTTTTCTTTTAAGGTACCCCAGACATAAAAGTCTAGGGGGGTTAGGTCGGGAGACCTGGCGGGCCACGCAAGAGTTGGACTGCCGCGACCAATCCAACGCCCATCAAAGTGCTCATTTAAATACCGCCGAACACGAGCAGCGAAATGTGCGGGTGCTCCGTCATGCTGGATCCAATGTGTCCGCAGTGTTTCCAGTGGAACATCTTCAAACCATTCCAAATTGTGTAAATTCTGTAGAAATTCCAAGTAATTGTCACCATTTAGTCTATTTGGAATCTCCACTGGTCCAATGAGACGATTCTTTAATACTCCTGCCCACATGTTTACGGAGAACTCATGTTGGAACGAAGACTCCCTCGCCATCTTTGGATTTTGCTCAGCCCAATGGTGATAATTTTTTGAATTTATTATTCCTGCCCTTGTAAATTGAGCCTCGTCCATCCACAGAATTTTAGAGATAAGTTGTGGGTTTTGTATTAATAATTCATTTGATCTTTGGCAGTAATCAATTCGTGAGAAATTGTCCCGTGGCAGAAGCCCTTGCACTTTGCGGTAATGGTAAGGATGCAGACCGTATCGCTTCCATAAACGCCAGACTTTGTCGTGTCCTATGTTAAAAATACGACCTATTCGTCTTGTGGACAATGTCGGGTCTTCAATGATTAAATTCATTATATTGATTTCGTCCTGCACGTCTAAAACGATGCCACGTTCCCTTGGCGTCGAACGTAGACCTATCTCACTGAACCGTCTATGTACCTGCAACAGTAATAAACGTGGGTTAGGTATAAAGAGACATATAAATTTGAAGTAGCTAGGTATAAATAAAGCATACGAAAACAGCTAATTACTTACATTCGTAAAAGTATAAGGCTGCGGTGTACGTCGATTGGGATATCGAATTTGGTACACTCTTGCTGCTTCTGCGGCATTTCCATTACACAAACCGTAAATAAAATGTATGTCGGCCTCTTCTTGGGCCGTATAATTTACACGTGGCATCAATGGAAGCACAGATATTATTTTACAAATAATTATTTCTTTGAAAATAAACAACAATAATAAAATGACAATTTGATGTTTGTGACATATACAAGTCAAATTAAAACTAATCTTAAACTAACTCCTTAATTTAAAAGTGAATGTAGTACAGTCACCACACGGGATTGTTGAGCCACTTGCCACTGTTCGCAACTTGGTCGAATAATACAAATCGGGTTCCGAACTCTTATGAGGCTGGTATCACGACTTCGGCCGAACTCTGGTGACCAATGGGGTGGGCGTAACGGGCGTTGGTACGGTTAGCCAATGACCGCTCGCGTTTTCTTCAGAAGGTGACATTACCATGGTTACGTAATAACAAAAATGTTTAACCAATGATATCGCTATTTTTCCGGAAGCTGACGTTACTATAGTTACGTTATAACATCAGCTTTAGTCATGGAGACGTCAATCTAACTTCAGAGCCCTGATGGTAATTTCGTTCACTTTCCTTTTAACGGCTGTCACTGACAGGTATTTTTTCAAAGTTAGAATTTCAGTCAGAAACTATCAAGTCTCTAATAAAAGAAATATGGCTACTGACAGATTATAGGTAGATTGACAAAGGTTACCTACCATATTTCTACAAAGGTTACATAAGTTTTCAACTAACGTCAACTGAGCTGTGGCGGATGGTAATAAAGACAGCAATAGCATTTGTCTCTGTCAATGAAAAAAATAATTTAAAATTGCTCGATAAGATGCCTATTTAGGCTATTTATATAAATATCTTGAATTGAAAAAATACCTTGCCTATTAATGTCAGACAAATCATGGCATCCGATTTGAAGAAAACACGAATATATTACTAAACGGTTTTAGAGAAATCTATGAAGAACTGTCGTTATCCAGTTTCATCTACGAACAACGACATCTAGCGTCTAATAATGGCCGATGACTAATCCTTAATTCTCGTAGAGGAAGAAATTTTTATTATTTCAACTAGTTTTGACATACTGATATTTTGACGCAACAAAGATTCGATGACATATTATCATCGGGGAACATCGGTCATGTCGCGATCGTGCCTACTAACGAAAAATACATTACACGACCAAATTGCATCCATTGCCAAGTGGCTCAACATTCCCATGTGGTGACTGTACATGACGAGAACTGAAAACTCTTTACTTACAAAATAGAAGAAAATAGTATTTGGTTATGTTGTATTAAGAAGACTTTACAATGGCTTAATGTAATTAAGTGAGAAAATTAAGATTTTGAATAATTTGAAAACGGTTCGAGTTAGGATATTAGTTTCTTGGTACAATTAACTTTATTTGATGTATAGAATCTACCCTTGAAATTAAAGCAATTACTCACGAACACCCTGTATAATCCGCTATTGATATTACCTGTCAGCAAGCGTTACACTAGGTAAATTATGGTCCGAATTATTTTGAAGGATGTTTTATTTACCGTAATCCCAAGTTAAACTTATCTAAATGTTACCTACTAATTATTTCCTATAACAGCCCCCGTTAAGAGATTTGCCCGTATTCGATTTACATCCTGTAGTTCAATGTTTCGATTCACAGATTGAACCTCTAATCAACAAGGAAATTTAGTGAATGTTATGAAACTAGTTTCTTTTATTTTTCCAATAGTGTTGATTAATTAGTTGGTTAACAGAATTACTTCATTTGTTACCGTTTCAGTAACTGTATCGAAATCTACTTGAGGTGTTAAAATGCAATGTCACACTCTGTCAGCTTCGGTGACCTTGTCACTTCTGTACATTCTTTCTATTACTCATATTCTTTGGCAATTGAGCGATTAAATAAAGGAATTACAGTAAAAAAATATTATATCTATCGATAAAGACGTTTGCAGCTTCAGCTTCATGCGTGAATGGGTAGGTAAGGTACCTTGAAAAAAGATCACATGTTTTTAACTCACAATTTTCTTCTCACGTAAATCATTATTTGAAGAATAAAGGGAATTATCCTTTCCTAATCCCAAATATATATAAGGTGGAAAACGAGCTCGTGGCCGCCCTGTATACACATATGGAAAAGATGAACTGGAGACCAGCAGTAACCTATCAGGTGCCACCACCTTGCTGGCCCGCTAGATACTTCTTCACGCTTCGTTTAAAGGGACCCAACTTATACGTATGAGGAAACACATGTGCGGATAAAGAATTACACTTTTTAAAAGTCTAATAAGAATGAATTGTCGAATCTTTTGGTGCATATGGAAATAATCTGTGTATACTTACAGTTTTAATACGGCAGCGCCCTATGCTGAGTGTAGAACACGTATTCCTCCTCTTCCGTAAGCGCGCACTCTTCAAAACACCACAACCCCCCGATGGCTAGAAGAAGCGTGTACACCGCATAGTACACCAAGTATATGAGTATACTTAGCGACATCGCGTAACACCTAAAACCATAAGAAAACAAAGTTTAAATCATATTTTATTAATATTTATTTAAATTTTCAGAATTAATCAGTGTTAATCGCGTAAACTTACGTTGAGTCTGCCTATGACCACGGGTGTAACGTCATGCCCGAAACGTCAGGATTCAGGATATAATTAAACGTAAGTTATGCGATTAAGACCCGTTTGTCTTTAAAATATTAGTGATAATCGTGAAAATTTAAATCAATATAAAGTTTAAATCAAAAGATTAAATATGGTTATACATTTTAATTACTACTGGAAATGTCTGGAATACGGAACATACCTATTCGAATTTAACTTTTCGTATGACACTCGCGATGATTGAATCTGTAAAGAAAATCATGGAAAAAATTATTTCTCATATTCCGTTTCGTTTTACTAACTTTATCTTACTTGTAGGAACAAAAACGGGCAACACTGAACATTTACCGACATTTAGCGTTGCGCGGTGGAAATTTGAACTTAATAGTATCGTAGCTCGTAGCAAGAGTCATTATTTCTTTAAACGGGTTTTTGGAGATGGTTTTCTGTACTTGCACTAGTATTCTGCGGTTTTAGTTCAAATGTTTTATCCTTATCGGTCACTTTGACAATGATGTCTGTCAGATAGAAACAAAATACTGATGTTGGATGTTTAACAATAAGGGGGTAAGAGTAAGTAAAAAAACTGTTATGAATATTTCAACGTTTTTCCTGCACTGGAATAAGTGTTAAGGTGCATGTTTGATTGCCCATGGCATATTTTTGGGCCTTTTGTATAGACGCTAATTATTATTATTACTCTATACAGGACTCCGTACACACTAAAGGAGGCATTCAGCAACCTGAAAACACTGAGTTTCGTAGAGGAGCTTGGATGGTTGGAATAGGGCTACCTCACTATCACGCAAAAAAGGCACAATGGATGTCGAGTTGCGGAAAAAAGCCCAGTTTAACTAACTAACTATAGTATGCTTTATTATAGAATTACCTCCTTATTGATAAACGTCTCCTAATTATTTGTGTTTCCCTTTCAAGATTATCAATATGTTTGTAAGATAGAAAGGGACAAACAATACTTAGCGGCTTTTAAAGTTAGGATACGTTTATGAACGAAAAGGTTAGTGCATAAAGTTTATTTTGTATAGATAATGTTCGAATGGAAATATATCGGTTCTACAACTTTACTATCGAATAGATTTGCGTGCTTACTAATCTTATTCGTCACCTAATTATTATGGCGGTAGTTTCCCGTGTTGCAAAAACATTCCGTTTGATGCTTAGCGAAATTACAAATGACGCGCTATGATCAATCATTATTACACTACATACGTATTTACATGTCGTGCAAAGGTATCGTTATTTACATTTGTACATTCCTTCAAACCCAGAACAGAAACGTCTGGCGCACCCGATCAAGGAGACCCGACCCCAACCCAAGTAGATGGGACAAGGGAAGGACAAAGAAAGACATTCCTTCAAACTATTAAAAAAAGGAATCGACATAACAAACGAAGCGTGGTATGTGGTAAGTCTCCTCCCTCCCTAATTTTACGTAGTAGTTCATACAAATCATACACAAAATATAAGTACGCAATACGTTTATTATAATATTGTATATATCGAAACTAATGTCAGTGTAATAATACTATCAAGAAAAAGTGCCAAGCACACGTATAATACGTATTAAAATTAAGATAATGAAATCAAAAAAAGTATTTAGATACGTGTTCGTACTTTTATTTGGCTATTGTTTTTTTTCGGCTTTTTTCATGATTTATTGTGCATGTTTTGTTTGAATTAGGTACCTATATGTTATCTTAGAATTAAATAAAATAAAGCTTGGAAACAAACACCTTATAAGTTAATGTTATCCTTCGTATCTACTCGTAGATTTAAAGTAAAAATCAAATGTTATCGAATCAAAGCCTAAGTGAACATTTTTTGAAGCTGAATAAAATGAAAAATCTTACTTAGTATCTAAAATAGCCGGAGCAAATTCAACATATAATAATAACTATACAATATAAAAATAAATAGAAAACCAGATTTGGAATCCTTCAAACATAGGAACTCTAAATCAATAATAATAATAAATAAGTACTTTTGGTAGATCGATCGCAGCGCCGGGCTGTGCTCGTCGACGTCACCATCCCCCATAATGAGAATCTCGTGAAGGCCGAAAAGGACAAGTCCAGTAAGTACCTAGACTTGGCCCACGAGATAACCGCCATGTGGGATGTCGACGATCATAGTCCCGATAGTCGTTACAGCGAACGGTTTAATAGCGAAGAGTCTCGACCAACATCTTAAGAGTCTCTCGCTAGATGGCTGGATCAAGGGTCAGATGCAGAAGGCGGTAATCCTGGACACGGCGCGGATAGTCCGTCGGTTCCTCTCTCTGCGTCCTTAACCACCGGCAGCTTGGGCCCGCCCCGTTGCCGGCGGCACCCTAGGTTAGGTTTTTATAATGTGTTTATATTTTGTATTGTTTTTGTATGTTGTATTGTATTTTACTTTTATAACCATATTATAACAACCTAGCCTAAGAGAATATTTAAATAAAGAGAATAATAAGCACTCTCATTAAATTATACCTACCTTAATTCTGGGGCAATAGCTGGATGAATTAGGTAGAGAATCACCCTTCTTTTTCAAAATATGTTTCACACGTTAGACAATGTTATGTAAGTTACATTATACTAGCATCTGGTAAAATATTAAAAACAACGATTAGTAAGCAGCACGTGACTGAAAACCAACTTGTTCATTCAAAATGCATTATCATCGTGTATTTTCAGTTTCTAAATGACAAAATGATATACGTAATGTTTGTCAAATCTTATTAATATTTGACCCCTGAAATCGGAAAAAGAAAATATGACGTAAATGTCTTGTTGTCATTCGATTTATTAATATGTTTAGCATCCTGATGTATTTGTTTTTTAAGTTACTGTTTTTGCCTATTTCGAAAATTTATTTTAATGTTGACTTGTATTCGCTTATTTGTATACACTGTTTTTTGTACTTTTGGGTTTGAATTCTTGTTTTAATTGATAAGAAGACTATCTTTACACTTGTCAACAAATTTAATTAAATGCATATTTTAACAGCCAAATAGTATTAAAAGTTAACAGAAAAAAAAATAAGTAACATGTTTTGGGAATTCTTAACGAGAAGAATACGTAGAAAGATAAGTTTACAAGCATTATCTCATTTCAAATATTAACTCAAGTAACTTCCTGTGTTTTACCGATATTGACAAATTATAAGGCTACACAGTTTTAGTTTAAAATAAAATGAGCACAGCTAAAGACTCCCTTTTTCATAAACGTCTTCTAACTTGGCAAACCGCTAAGTATTGTTTAGCCCTTTCGGTCATATCCATATGTCTATAAGATCGAAAGGGACATAAATACTTAACAAGCCAATAAGTATCGCTTGTCCCTTGCCGTTTTATGGAAAAATAGATAAGATGGAAAGAGATAAACGATACATATTGGCTTAAATTAGGAGCCCTTTAAGAAAAAGGGGTAATTTATTGCCTTTCATAATTAGGTGTTAAGGAATGAAATATCTCTGTACAGTTAAGTGTAAAAATATATATCGTCGGGTATAGTCCAATACCCGCGTATCTAACACATGTCAATAAGATTCTTATTTCAAACATGCTTCTATGGAATCTAATCTTTATCTGCATGTGTTAGTTACGCGGTATTACACTATCCCCGACGATATCGAAAGAAACCTCTAATAAATATGTTACGACGTTCTTATTACACAGAATTAAAGTGCACTGGGACATATTTTTGAGCATTTTTATATACCTACACCTTATTTTGCCTTTAACTGTACTATCTTCAAAGACAATTGAAATTAAATGCACGTTACACGGGGAATGAGTTACTTTCGTAACTATTCCTTATGTAGTAGTAGTAGTAGTAGTAGAGCACTTTATTGTACAAAATAAAAATTTCGAAATAATAATAAAAATGTTATTACAATAGCGAACTTATCCCTATAAGGGATCTCTTCCAGCTAACCTTAGAGTAATTGAGTTGGAGAGTAAAATGATAGGATTTCCTTATTGTCACAAATTTCAATTTTATCTCTTAAATAATGTTTATGTCTTGCCCAGCGTGGCGATTGTGGGCATTCACCTCCTAATCCGTCCATACGCATAGGTAATAGGAGAGGCCTTTGTCCAGCTGTGGACTGATATATTATAGGCTGATGAAGTGAAGAAGAATAATGCCTAAATATATCCCGTGTGACGCATTTAGCATCTAAGTCATATTTTTTTAGTAAAAGGTCCCACTTTGTCACTTACCAAATGCATCCGTAAGGTACATGCAGACCAAAAGAGCATTCGCTGTTCTATCCCCCTACTCTACGAAATTCGATCGTTACACGAAACGTGATTCGTTGATTTCGTAGAGTGGGGGATAGAACAGCGAATGCTCTTTTGGTCTGCATGCACCTTTACGGCCGGTTTTGTAATCTCCGTATAAATATCCGTCAGATAAAGTTATCATTACCCTTTCTCCAAGAATATAAAACAAAACAGCTAATATTTATCTGAGGTATACAGTGTGTGGCCTACAACCGCGGTGAAAATTTAAACGGTGCATTAGTAAGCTGATTAACAATCATTTCCACATAATGTAATTTAAAAAAAAAAAACTTATTTTTGTAATTTTTTGTTCATGTATTTTTCATTATTATGGGTTCATTTACTTGAATTAAAAGTTATCAATAACTTATCATTTTTGAATCATTGAAAAATGTACATTTTTTTAAAAACCGTAACAAATTAGTGTAAAAATAAAAACAAAATTATTGTTATGACTTCGTACCTGGTATACTATCAAGATGTCTTGCGACTGACAAGCTACAACATCGTGGTGCCAAGATCCAGTACGAAAGGGCCATAGATTTGAATGACAATATCTCCGAACTTAACCACTTTGAAACACCGGGACCTTTACAGGATTATTGCCGATAGTCTAAGGAGTCACTCATTTCATTTTTTCCCGTGTTAAAGGCCACACACTGTATTTTATACGGGAATGGTGAAACAGGGCCTTAGACAGATATTTCGTAAAAAGATACAAGCAAATTCCGACTTTATTATTATCCTATACATGTACTGATGGTGCACTATGTGACCTATTCGAACTATTAAAATTGTTTTGGTTCGATTACATAATTTTGAACACTAATCCTGCAAGGGTACATATTTGTGTGATGAACATACTTAGACATATTTTGTTCCTCAGCGAGCTCTAGGTATATATTTTTGTGTAAAGGTATGTACTATAAATAGGTGTATAATTTAACATAGGAACTATAGAGTATTAACACGTTATGCTTAGTTTATGAATGTTGCCCCCAATTGATTTAGTATTTATATTGTATAGGTACAATCCGAGTGATTGTTAGAATGATTTAAAAAGGAATAGGTATTTTTAAACCATCTTAATAATTTAAATTACCATAATAACTTATAATTTTATGATGTGAGTTATCTGCAGATCACAAGCGTATCCAAGGAACAAGTAACAAGACAAAACACGATTCTGTGAATTCAATTACGGGGACTGCGCAACTGTCCTTTAACATAATTCAAAATTTTCTTGAAGTGCCTGAATATGTACAGTGAATACCGACCGACTCTACCAACTATTACGATCAACTTTCAGTATGGGACCTATATAGCGCACATGGAAAATTTACTTTTCCAGACTATTTCATTGAACTCTTAACTAATTACTTTGTATGAGGGATTAATTTTTTAAGAGATATTTTGATGTTGGTGCTTAAAATTCATCATAATGGTTGGTAGACTCGGTTGGTAGCGGGAAGGATCATCGTTCCGTTCCACCCTGTATATGAATTACCTATTACCTTTTATGTCAACCTAAATTGAAAAAAAAATCTACATAGCAAATCGTAACAAAATTCAAATCGCATTTTCAAAGTTGGAGTATGTCCACAGCATTTAGATTTTAAGGTATGGTTCGTCGTGACTCGTCTTGCTCAATATCATTCAATGAACATTTTCAACGAAGACCTTAATTCTGCAAATGGCAAACATTACTTATATTTAAACAAACAGTGAGTGAGTTATTGACAAACAGGTGTTACTGAATTTAAGGTGAATTTGGCCATGATTAGCGAAATGTAATAAAAATAAATCACAATCATGAATCATCATCAGCCTATGATAGTCCACTGCTGGACGTAGGCCTTCCCTATTAACTATACGTTTAAACGCATTAGGACGTAAATGCCCATAATCGCCACGCTGGGCAAGCGGATTGGCGATCGCGGTAATGTGTCCACTATGATGACGCTGCTGCCCATCATCAATCTTTTATCAAATAATGGTCAGTGACACTTCAATCCCTTAGTCGACTCTTACGACACCCGCAGGAGTTGGGGTGGTGACAAATGTATTTTTACTGCCGTCACCACACGGCTGGCACAATAAAAATAATGAAAACAGAATATTTTGAAAATGGAACGTAATTAGATATTTTTTGTGGGACTCTTTTCGCCCCAGTGAAAAAGGATATAACTTCCCGAGGCTTGCGAAAAGGAGTACCTGTAAGTTTAGTACAAGTGCAGATCAGCCAGTAAGAATACACAGTAGTAAGAATACACTGTCACCAACCCAACTCTTCCCGTGGGTGCCGTAAGACTCGACTAAAGGATTGAAGTGCTACTAACCATTTACTCGTATTTATCGAAGATTGATGACGAGCAGCAACGTTAGTGGACACACTACTGCGATCGCCAACCCGATTGTCCAGCGTGACATTTACCTCCTAATGCGTCCGTACGCATAGGTTATAGGGCAGGCCTTTGTCCAGCAGTGGACTAATATAGACTGATGATGCGAAGTGCATGCAAAGTAATACTGTGGCCAACTAGCATGACAGTAGAAAAAGGCGCAAATATTTTTTTCTTTGGAAACCCAATTCTTTGCGCTTAAGTTTTTTTAATTTGAAACCTTTTTTAGACTTCAAAAAAAGGTGGGCGAGTTGTATGTATTCTACCCGATATCTCCGAGAATCGTGAACTAATTTTAATTATTTTTTTTGTGATCGAACCTGTATAACCCCGAGATGGTCCCGTTGGCACCAAGTTGGGCTATGATGATAGGATCTTAGAGAAATCGAGGGATTTCTTCAAATGTTATAGGTACATGTATGGCGCTTGTGGTCATTTTCATTCATTTACAAGAATTTACATTCAGAAAATAGCATTTGATGATGGGAAACCAATGATGGAAACTTCTGATGATAGGATCTTCGAGAAATCGGTTGAAGTCGGTTGTTTTTAAAATTTTCAATTTGGTGATTATCACTGCCAAACTGATTTGCTAAAGTAGTATGTAGGTACTGTTTTCAAAATG
>JALPQI010019703.1:0-17793 GCA_025490895.1 Thaumatotibia leucotreta | reverse complement strand
ACTCCGATGACGGAGTACTATATAGTCGTACGTGGACCGGTACTAAGCACCATAAGGGATATAATGGCCAGTAGTATCCAAAAAGTGCTGGAATGGTGCAGAGAGAGAGAGGCTGGATTTAAATCCATCAAAAACGAAGTTCGTGTTATTCACTAACAAAAGGAAGACAGAAGAGATGAAGCCCATAAGGGTACATGAACATGACAAGGAGCTGGAGTTGGTAAACGAGCAAAAGTATCTGGGGGTGACTCTGGGTAGCACGCTCATGTAAAAGAACAAACGGCGAAAGCCATAAGAATACTGTATCAATACAAAAGAGCGGTGTGAAGGAAATGGGGGTTAAAGTCGAGGATATTGGAATAGATCTCCAAGGCGATAATACTTCCCGAGTACTATATGGAGCGGTGGTCTGGTGGCACAGAGCACATATTAAGAAATATCAGAGATACCTAGCAAAGGTGCAGAGGCTGGCGTGTCTGATAACCGGGACGTTGAGGACAACCCGACACACGCCTTAGAGGTAATACTAGGTATAAAGGCGCTATATATATAGAAGCGGAAAAGAGGGCCATGGAACAGTGGTACCGAATGAAGGCATACAAGGAATGGAGAGGAAGTTGCGTACACAAGCGACACGAACTAATACAAGATAGGGTACTGTCTAAAATGGAAATGATGGCAACTCACAATGACCTCATAAAGGGGAAGAAGATATTCGATAAGAAATATAAAGTACATATTGGGAAGAGGGAAAACTGGAAGGTAAACGTCGAACATCCGACGTTTATATGCTTCACTGACGGTTCGATAAGAAGCTCCACAGGTCTAGCTGGAGCAGGCATACTTACTAGGCATAGTTATCCCGAAATTGGGGGGAAAAGGTATCTGTCCCACTTGGTAGGTATACGAGTGTGTTTCAGGCAGAAGTTTGTGCCATACTACGGTGCGTAAGGCTCATAAACACGGATATGACGGTGGTCATATACACGGATAGTCAGGCAGCAGTGAAGACGCTAAAGAAGCCAGCGACAAAATCTTCTTTGGTACAGGAATGTAAGGAGACAGGAACTTAACTCGCTTGGAAGTTTGGAATAAACTACAAACATTCAAAGGCGCTTTGAAAATACATTGTTGATTTGACTGAAATTTGTTTGATTTAATACCCTTATGAATCTTATGATATAGTAAATCGTCATTACCATACACATAGTATCATCACCATCCATTAAAAATCATAACCATGGCATGGTCGTCATCACCATCTCGTGTAAAATATTTTTGATGCCTATAATTTCGAAATTTACAATAAGTATTTTGGATAAAAAAAACTATTTCAGAATTCCCTCGAAAACGCTCTAGACTGACATGGCGACTTGAATGACGTCACGCCGTGCCAAACAAGCTATACGCTGTATGACTATTGATGCAAATATTTAATTAAAAATTAATTCCACATATTACAAGTACTGTATAGTGCCAGAGTGTAATAGCACAAGTTTAAAAACGCCGGACAAGTTATTTATATATGTTCCAAATGAGCCACAAATGCGGAAGAAGTGGTTAAAGCTTGCGAGGAGAGATGATACTCAGAAATGTTTATCCACGAAATCAAGAATGTATTTTTGTGAAGACCATTTTGATGTAAGTATTTTGAACAACATGTATAGTACATATATATAATCTAAATGTAACACGCAACGGATATATTTTACTTGACTATATTGTTGATAAAAATGATAAAACAATGACATCAGTACGTTGAGGTTATGTAAGTTGATTTAGTTTAAATCATAAGTACCAGAATTTGGATTCTATTTAAGATTAGTATACTTATTTATCATACTTCATCTTGTTCTAGTTGCCAAATGACATGCTTAATTATGCTGAATATGACATAATGGGACAAGTATCACAAGTGCGAATGAGACCAGGTTGCACTCCAACAAAATTTGGATGTCAAGCAGACAGAAGGAAAAGGACATGTAGCAGCACAGAACGACCATACATATTGAAAAAACAAAGAATGATGACAATAGCAGAGTGTTTGAATAAACCAGCTGAAACTCATACTCCAAGTTCATCTCTCACAGATACCCCTTGTACAAGTTCAGGTATGTAATCAATGTACAGAGTGCGCTCCGAATCGTTTTTGGTGCAAAGGCTGGCCATAGCGATCCAACGAGGTAATGCCGCAAGCATTATGGGCAGTTTTGCACCGGAGGCGGTGCGGACTTAGACTAATTACTATTTGTAATTATTTTTAGTTAAGGATTTTTTTTGAAATGTATTGCTATTTTAATGACATTTGTATTATATTTAAAATAAAATGTACATAAATAAATATTTATAAATAATAAATATTTGGGGGACAATCTTACACAAATTGATCCAGACCCAACCTAACCGGAGGATGTACTATGAGTACAGTCAAGAGCAAAAGTAAGTGATCACCTTGTGCCTTATCACAATGGAATAAGGTCTATAATCGAACAAGAATGATCACTTACTTTTGCTCTTGACTGTATCAGGCAACAATATACATAATTTAGATATTGTACTATGATGACCATTATAGTTTAAGTGACTCTATAAAAAATGCCATATGATTAAATAAATTATATATTTATACTTATACATATATGTATAAATAATTAAATATTGGGGGACACCTTACACAGATCAACCTAGCCCCAAAGAAAAGCTTGTACTATGGGTGCTAGGCATATACATGCATACTTATTTAGATAAATACATACTTATATACATAGAAAACACCCACGACTCAGGAGCAAATATCTGTATTCATCATACAAATAAATGCCGGGATTCGAACCCAGGACTGCGGCTTAGCAGCCAGGGTAACTACGCCAGACCAGTTGTTGATACATGCATGGAAAACATCTGTCTCAGGAACAAATATTCATGCTCATCATCATCACACAATATACATAGTCCTCACAGTATTCATGCCCATAGAGATGACTGTATAAGCCCAGACTTACAGTTAAATAATCTCACAAATAAAATGTGTAGGCCTTGTGACCCAATATGGTGCAACACTGTGTTGAATAAATAAATAAAATATATTTGTACAAATAAATACCAGAATTCAAACCTAGCTTTGTAGGCAAGGTTAATAATCATCTCAAAGCTTTTCTTATACTCACTTATTTTATTTTTGTACCTATTTTACAGATTTTCAAACAATTGAACAAAATCGGCCAGAAGAATGTGAGCAAAAAGAAAATAAATCAGTTCAAGCCTTAATAGCACCTACATTCAGAAGCAAAGCTGTCCAGGCCAATGTTAAAACAAAAGCACAGGCAGTATCACCTTTGAAAGCCTCAACAACATCTAGTTCCACATCTCCAATGAAAGCTGCATTAGTAAAAAAATCATCTGCTCCTGTTTTCAACCTATGCAAAATTGAGGAAGAACGTTCTGACAGTGATGTTTCCTTGTATACTCCATCTTTAGCCAACCCTGGTAGCTCACCACCATTAAGCCTTCAATCATCTTCTGATTGCAGTGAGTTAATTGCACAAGACAGAAAACTGGAAGCTAATGAGATATTGTTGTATACAATAAAAAAAATTGAAAAACGGCCTGTGTACATAGGTGTTCCGAAGACCTGCTACTACTTGATTGACCTATTAAAAGATGACTTGAATATTCCCAAGCATCACTTATTGTTTTGTTTAAATAAAATAAAATTGGATCTTAAATTCAATCATGATTATGGAATAACTCCGTCAAATTTAAGCAAAAAATATACCACTAATAGCCGGTTTCATGCGTTCCTTTATTATGGAGCTAGATAGTAATATTATTAAACGCACCTTACCTATGGCATTCAGACACAAATATTATAATGTGAGTTGCATAATAGACTGCCTTGAAATTGAGGTGCAAAAGCCGTCTAAGGCAGTAGCTCAAACTTCGACATGGTCTGAGTATAAAAAAGCAAATACAATTAACTATTTAAAATCCTGCACGCCCAATGGCTTAGTTAACTATATATCACCTGGCTATGCAGGAAAAACAACTGACACATGTGTGGTTGAATCATGTGACTTTGTCAAAACTTTAAAAAGTGGTATGATTGTTATGGCAGACAGAGGGTTTAAGCATGTCGAGCAATATCATAGAAATTCAAACATCAGATTAGTAAGGCCTCCAAGCATTGAAACAGGAAAGAAAATGAGCAAATGTCAAGCTAAACTGACCAAACAAGTTGCTAGTCTGAGAATACATATAGAAAGGGTTATTCGGCGCTTACGTGAATTTTATATGCTTAAACCGCATGCATGTATTAATTTCAATTTTGTAAAAATACTTGATGACATAATAATCATAGCATGTGGTTTAATTAATTTGCAAAATTGATTAATAAAATAAAACATTGGTAGCCTAGTGGTTTAGTTGGCCTGTACCACTGAGTTTCTAGGCACTTATGTATGGAATGTCATTTGATACTTACCAATAGCTTTTCGCTAAAGGAAAACATCCTGAGGCAACCTGCATACATCTGCAAAGAAATCCAAGGGTGTATGTGAAGTCTCCAACCAGCACCGGGCCAGCATGGAGACTATAGCAGACTAAAAGCCTCTGGTTTATAAGAGAAGGCCTTTACCCAGCAGTGGGATGTAATAAGCTGATGGTGGAAATAAAACTAATATAAAACTTTAAACTTGTTTTATTACTGTAATTAAAAACCATTTAATCACAAGAAAATAATAAATCGACAAATCTAAATCCCCAACATGGTCATACATACATAAGAAGCAATCCAACTTCCATTACCTATCTTACAAAAGCTACATATTAGTTATTACCGCAGCTGATCATTACAGTAACTAAAACAAGTACTCTGACTCTACACTCTGATATAACAATGGATATTATATTAGTGTTCCAAAAGTTCATTCATTTATTATTGATTAAAGGCCATAGTCGGATTTTCATAGTAAGTCAGCCTTTAAATCAACCAGACTCTAGTATTTTTTTGTGAGTACCTCTTATGGTGAAGAATATTTCTGCTGAGTATCAACGTCCTATCGGTGACAGTTTTTGACTTATGATTTTTTTTAGTTTTTTCTTTAATGTGTTGTATCTCAGGATGTATAAAAGCGAATTGCTTCAAATTTTGAAATAATGTTCTTTATTTAGATATGCATCGAATTTAAAAAAATGAATATCGATTGTCGTTTAAAAAAAAGAAAAAAAAAGACCAAAAAATTTTTCATATTTTTTTTTGTGTACCTATGAAGTAGTGACACCTCTATTTTCTTTTTCTAATTATAGACCATACATTGGCCTACTAGTTGCCTAAGTATCAAAATTTTCCAAGCGGTACTTCTTACCAAAAATCGGCAATATGTGTGGTCAAGTTCTGCATTCAATCGGTGTTTTTCAATGTAGTATACAAACTCTTCATTTATATTTGAGTTTTCTTATCAGGTTATCTTATTTAAGAGTAAATGCTAATGACAACTTAATGTCATCATGATGCAAGCTGTTTATTTCATTATTAATCGGCCGTTACCATTTCAACTAGCGTATATAGTAATATATTCAAGAAATATATTATTTTTAATGAATATCTCATAAATAATACCGAATCACGCTAGTTAAAATAATAAACGGCCGATTAATAATGAAATAAACAGCTTGCATCATGATGACATTAAGTTGTCATTAGCATTTACTCTTAAATAAGATAACCTGATAAGAAAACTCAAATATAAATGAAGAGTTTGTATACTACATTGAAAAACACCGATTGAATGCAGAACTTGACCACACATATTGCCGATTTTTGGTAAGAAGTACCGCTTGGAAAATTTTGATACTTAGGCAACTAGTAGGCCAATGTATGGTCTATAATTAGAAAAAGAAAATAGAGGTGTCACTACTTCATAGGTACACAAAAAAAAATATGAAAAATTTTTTGGTCTTTTTTTTTCTTTTTTTTATACGACAATCGATATTCATTTTTTAAAATTCGATGCATATCTAAATAAAGAACATTATTTCAAAATTTGAAGCAATTCGCTTTTATACATCCTGAGATACAACACATTAAAGAAAAAACTAAAAAAAATCATAAGTCAAAAACTGTCACCGATAGGACGTTGATACTCAGCAGAAATATTCTTCACCATAAGAGGTACTCACAAAAAAATACTAGAGTCTGGTTGATTTAAAGGCTGACTTACTATGAAAATCCGACTATGGCCTTTTCAACATATTCAAGATTCAATGATATATTTATTATATTTACATTTTTATTTTTACTGTAATCTGGGTCAGCTACACAGAAATAGCAGTTCTTCTTTTGTGACAAATACATTTGAAGCTGAATTTGAGCATAAAACTTTTCTTTGGCCTCTCCATTATGTAAATAATTTTTAAAGGTCTTTGCACTTACAGGACATTTAATTTCAATGATCCCATCTTCAAATATTCCATCCGGGGACCCAGCAATCCATGGATATTTGGAGTTTAAAAATAGGCCACACTTACTATTTTTTTTTCTATTTTATCTCCACTGTTTTCCTTACATCATCTTCTAGAGCACAACCACGTTTCATGGATGGAGTATCTGGAATTTTGCCACCTAGTATGAGGCATGTCAGTGTGCCATCACTTGTTTTACATCAGCTTACTTCAAATGCTCTAGAGGCAGTTATTCGACCATATCTTTGTTCAAACCAGAGATTGCACCCATATTGTTCCCTTGTTTCTTCTTCTACCTTTATTATAACAGATTCTGGTAAACATACTTTTTCAAAAACTCTTCAACACACTTTTCTTTTAAGTTATATACAAGTTGATGCATTGAGACGGCCTGTGTTTCACTTGGACAATAAGTTGGTTGGTATTTTATAAGTTCACAGTCTTCAATTTTTCTCTTTTTTGCCTCTTCCATAAACTTATTAAATACAGATGGATTAGCAGGTAACACGGGATTGCCCATGGACAGTTCTTTAGCTGTTATATTTTTTAAACTACTTCCAACTCTGGATAGCTTGGATTTTCTCCAGTAGCAATCGACCGCAGTACATGACGGTTCCTCGCTGCGGCGATGCACCCACATGAGGAACGCAATCGCGTGTTTGCAGCCTCCCTGTGACGCTACACAGTCATGACATTGAATAGATATAATAACCTCTTCGTCTTCGTCAACAACTAGCGTGCATCCGTATAATTTCGCATGCACTTTATGTTCTGGACACATTTTACACTTCACGATACAAAGTTTACTGTCTCGCTTCAGCTGCACATAGCTAACGGCGTCGCCTCCATATGAATCTCGAGAAGATCTGAAATAAAGTTTATTTTGTTTAGCAATTATCGTGTGCTTCACCTCTATACAAGACAATAACTACAATAAGTAATCTACTTAACTGAAATACTGCTAAGGTTATAGCACTTAATTATGTACACTTACTTCGAAGATTTAACATTGCGGAATTCCGAGGAGCAGAAGTCGCTGTTTGAAGTGTTTGACGCGAAAAATCTACCAATCATAACAGCATCAATTCTTGGTAAATTGTTACTATTCGCTTTGGTAAATCCTGGTTCCATGGCGGCGTATCCTTGCTGGTAGCTAAATATGCCTGCTGAAAGCTAAATAACTAGAAACAAACCATTGAATTAATTTGTATCAAAATGACTATGACAAATCTATGGAAACTTAACCTCAACTCAACGTTTTGCACGACGTGACGTCACTCGTTTCTGATTGGTGTTTACCGTCACGTGACCTAATGCCTATTTTTTCTTAATTTATATTATGAAAATAATGATAATCTTTAATTATTTTGATAAATTATATTATTTTTTGTTATCTTTATACCATAATTTGTAAGTAGAAACTGTAACTCATTCGATTTATTGTTAGTGGAAACAAGCCTGTAATTATGAAGAAAAAATAAGTAATGAGACATAAAATATGAATTTATTTAATAATTTGTGGTCTTGGTGGGTTTTTAGTGTAATTTCATTTTGGTAAAGTAAAATATTCCAAAAAAATTAGTAAGCTGTCATGAAATGGAACACAACTTTTTGAATTTGCTGCCTTTTTCTACTGAGAGAGATTGCTGGACATAGTATAATCTAATCATTCAACAATTTAAAATTTCCTCTTTACGTAAGTACCTATTCGATTATAAAAACAGGATAAACTAAGCACCCGAACTATAAAAAAAAAACAATTTTATAATCTGGCAGCCCTACGATAGAAATGCTTTGATGTTTTCAAAGGTAAATAATCTGGCAGCACTGGCAGTGACAGATACGACCATCGTATACAAATCACGTCGCTTATCAATAGTCAAAATCTGGTAAAATTTGACAACAACCATAGTATAGAAGTCAAAATGCACGATAAAATGCCGTTTGTCAAGTTAACAGCACGACCATCATAAGCCCCCGAAATCGTTATTATTGTGACAATAAAACCAGAAAACATTATTATTTGGCTTTAAAGTTATTTGATAATTGGGTCTAAATTCTTTTCGTTGTCTTATTTTGTGTCCCTAAATAACGTGACACAGTTGTAATTTTTGTATGAGATGATGTTTTGTTTCTATTTTTTGATATATGGATTAATATCTAGCGTGAAAAAGAAATACAAGTGCACCGGATTTTTTTTATATACTGAGACGCATACGTATTTTCGGCTTTTGCCGTTGAGACTCTAGGTCCTTGGGGACCAGAGGCCCTAAAACTTTTTACAAAACTGAGGTCGTTGCTCATCCGTTCCACCGGCGAACCTAGGACTGGCTCGTTCCTCGCTCAACGTATAGGCATTGCCATTCAGCGAGGTAACGCAGCCAGCCTTATGGGCACTTTACCAAATGGGAGTGGCATTGGGGATATCTGTAAATATAGTTTTGACCTTTAGTTTAAGGTAGTTTTATAAGATTTATTGTAGTTTTCTACTGTATTTAGTTTTGCAATTAGATGTAATTTTATATTATTGTTTAAGTTTTGTATAGCTATGTAAAAATTATTTAACGCTGAACTGAGTCGAAACAGCAACTAAAATCGTGACAGAGTGGTATGAAACAAACAACGAAAAAATATTTGACCCAATTAACAATTATAGAAAACAACTTCTAGTCCCATCTTGTAGCCAGCACGGCAAGCACATCATGGGCGCGGGACGACAAAAACTGCGACATAGAGTTTTCTCGAGCTATGTCACGAATTGGTAGCACAACATGCGCGCGAGATAACGCTGACTCTCGATGATCTATCAAAGCGACATAATTATTTCGCTTGAAAGTCCCACGCGAGATATCCTCAAAATTCGTAGCACAAGTGTACCTTGAGCGATAAAATACATTGCGTTTTAATGTCAAAATGCGACAAATTGTCTTCGAGGTGTGAAGGTGGCGAGAAAGTCGAGAAACACATAAAGTTCGTTACGGATTGCAAATTTAGGCTTTCAGTCGAATTATTATTGTAGCTATGAGCTATGTATTGGTAGTTATGAATAATTTGTTTCAGTACATGCGTTCTAAGGCATTATTTAATGTTTTAATATTAACAAACTTCGTTTCATTACCGACACTACAGTCGATACCGTAAGGCCTGAAGACCCATGGAGGTTCAATAGAGAATCATATGCTAGTAATCTTTTCAAAAGTAGCGGTTGTAAAGAAGAAGTATTAATGTACCACCAATGCTAATATCTATTGAATAGAAGTATCTAAGGGCAATATGCATAATAGTATTAATTGTGATAGCGATGTTCTGTGTAGTATACCGTACAATTACGCAGCTACATTTTACAAGTACAATATAATTAAGAAAAGCGGCATTTGTACACATAATCTATATAGGAAAAGGTAGATCAGCCTTTATTAGTTCACAGCTGCATGGGCAATGTCCTTTCCTTAGCCTATGCGCATGGACGCATTAGGAGGTTAATATATACCCATAGGCCTCTTTCATACATCTTTGGGGGAGGCCTATGTTCAGCAGGGGACATCTTTCGGCTGATATGATGATGATGATATACCCATAATCGGGAGTAGTGTGTCCACTATGATGATGCTGCTGCAAATCATAGTGGACACACTACTCACACTACTACCCATTGATAAATAAATAGTCAATGACACTTCAATCCTTTAACCGACTCTTATGACACCAACGGGAAGAGTTGGGGTGGTGACAAATGTAATCTTACTACCGTCTCCACACGGCTAATAACTAGTATTTTAAACAAATTAAAATATGTATAATAAATAATCCAGTACGTATTTATTACAAAAAATGTATTTATTATAATAACATGTATTAAATACTCAATGTAACAAATATTTGTATCGTAAAGAACAGTTGAGCCAAACAAGTTTACAATCACAAATATGTTAATAATTTAATTAGGTAATAAACGCCTGTAATTTGTGTTCTATTGTAGACGATCGTCTGAATTGAATGGGCACTTTCATACTTTGCCGCGGAAGTTCGCGTCCACGGCGTTATATTTCTTCCACTATGTGATACGAGATTTACTAACATAAATTGTAACAACATGAAACCTCATAAATATAGTGAAAAAATATCATACACCCGTCGGCTCTAACTTCAACGATACGCTTTAAAACCACCCAACCAAACGCAGACTGCGCCACGAGCTCGGGCGCCAAGCGTACTCTTGTTGTTCACGACGAGCTGCAGAGCGCGACCCAGCAGCCGCCTTCATAGCTGTTGTGGAATCCGATTTGCTGATTGCGAACCTTTTTCTTCAGTTTGCGCCATATCTTTAAACAGTATGAATAATTGATAAATACCATGCTTTACTGACAGCTCCGCAAAAATAACCTGTAGATCAAATAAATAATCGTAGTATGATTTTTACTATACATAATACTATCAGACGCGACGTATGTAACTTAAGGTGTTACTTTTCTTGACCATACTTGACCTTAATAATTAAGTTGGTATATGCAGGATATCGGATATATCAACCACTTTTAGGTCATACATAGGTATATTGTTTTTGGACCTGGAGGATGGATTAAGGAGGCGGGTATCGGGTACGAAAACGAAACCCACACATTTCTATCATAAATTTAAATGATTTGTACAAGCTTTCATCGAAATACCTGCTGGTAATTCGAAGACCCGATAGATTTATTTTTTGGAGTTTGACCCAATATAGGTACTTCATCTTTTCCGGATTCACATTCTCCCTCTGGAAACTATGGGTTTAGTTCAACGACATCTTGCTTTGTATTATTATTTGGCTCCGATGACTGAAATATAATTCATAACATAAATTTTTATTAAAGAACTATGAACATGAATTTCAAAAAATATACGGTTTAAATGTAAATAATCGTAACTAACATCCACAGTACCTAAGTAACGTATAAAGAGTATAAAAGGCTATAATTAACTTAAATTTTACGTTCATGAGCCATTTAAAATATCGCCACCAAACACAATCTACAAATGTCATGTGAAAGATTATTATTATGACACTTTGACATTTTCATATTAAAATGTCCTATCTCTTTAATCTTTATACTACGTGAACGAGACGATGTTATCGTGACTAGAGATGTTTCATTTTTAAAGCTTGCTGTTCACTCATCATTCAACATTATTTATACCGATTCAGTGTTGCTAGGAAAGAAAAGTTAGTCCCACACATAAATGGCAACACTTGTTATGTCGCCCGCGGGATGACTCTTTCGCATGGAACTAATTTCTCGAGCTGTTAACTTGTGCTACCAAAATCGAGAAAATGACGGCTAGAAATATAAATTTGACAGCCGCGACATGGGTTTGTCGCAGCGCGAGCTATCTCGCGCTCAATGATGTGCTTACCGGGCAGGTTTAGTAGCTCATAGCTGGCTTCCATGTGAGAAAAATATTCCTGATTCGAACGAAGTAGACTACTCAAAGAAGAAAGCGCTGAAACATAAGTTTTAAATTCCATTACATTAATACCTATTAATGCGTCGTTTTTTCTGATTTGTTAATCATCAGGTAACTTTCTTTAATTATGTTTGTTGACTAATTGTAAAAATTACTGAAATGTCGTCTGTTAGTGCACTTTAAATAATTTACAAAAAAACGCAATTCCAATTGATTTGAAGGTTTCATTATTCCCAGATTTATTTTTAATTATTTGACGTTACAATTACTGTTTTTTAGATTTTGGTCCCACCTGGTAGCCTTATTTGGTAGATAGCTACGAAATAAGAAACGTGTTTTCCTATGTTGTGGCCAGCTACCAAATGGGAACGATTCTCATATCCTCCAGTGTGCGACGCTGATTTTATCATTTCGTAAATTATTTCTATTGAAGATTGAGAGGCTGTAATTTCAAAAACTTTTATTAAAGTTTTTATTATTTTTGGTCGCAAGAAAATTGCTGTTCATGGGTGTATTTGAGATGCTGTATGCTGTAGTGTAGGTAGTACGCGGAATCCTTTGCCAAAAAAGATCGTTATACATTATTATTATTTTATTATTAAGAGCCTGTACTGTCCCACTGCAGGGCAAAGGCCTCCCTCAAATTCTTCCACGTATCCCTATCCCCTGAAGTCTCCCACCAGTCCTTGTCAAAGACGTCAAGCTCGTCACGCCATCTCTGGCGCGGTCTACCGCGACGCCTTACGAGTTGTGGCACCCAATGTGTGGTTAACTTAGCCCACAGGTCATCCGGCATCCGACAGACGTGTCCCGCCCAGTCCCATTTAAGCTTGGCGGCAGTTGCAGCTACGTCTGTTATTCCTGTCCTGGAGCGTAGTATTGTATTCTTAATGCGATCGGCTAATTTCACGCTCAAAATACTACGCTCCATGGCCCGCTGACAAACCTTGAGTTTGGATTTTTGAGCTTTCGTCAAAGACCAAGTCTGTGCTCCATAGGAAAGGATGGGGAGAATACACATGTCCATGACTTTTCTTTTTAAAGATATTGGGAGGTTTCCCTTCATGTGCTCCTTCATGGACCAAAAGCTCCTCCAGGCGTTTTCGGTCCGTCTCGCGACTTCTTTATCTTGCCGTTCCTGGAAGGAAACTATTTGGCCCAGGTATATATACTCATGGACATATTCTATTTCTCTCCCATCCACTTCTATTTTTCTTGTTGCACTATTGGTCATGAGCTTAGTCTTTGACATGTTCATCATTAATCCAACCTCAAGGCTTGTCCTGCTTAGATCCTGCAGCATGTCGCAGAGGTCTGTAGCTGAAGAAGAGAAGAGGACAATGTCGTCGGCGAAACGCAGATTGGTTAACTGTTTTCCGCCGACGTCAATGCCCCTGTGCTTCCACCCTGCCGCCAGCTTTCTGAAGACTTGTTCAAGGGTATTGGAGAATAATTTTGGTGACAAGGGATCACCTTGCTTGACGCCTTTTCTTATAATAAAGGAGGGTCCGGGAGACTGGAGTTTTATACTAGCGGTGCTGGAGGTATAGATATTGCGGATAAGGTGAACGTAAGTGGATTCTATGCCTTGGTCTTGCAGTGCGGTAAATATGGATGTATGGGTTAAACTGTCGAAAGCCTTGCTGTAATCTACAAAGGCCAAAAAAAGAGGAAGTTTGAATTCGTGGTACTTTTCAATAATCTGGTTCAGGGTTTGTAGGTGATCTGTAGTTGACAGTCCAGGTCGGAATCCAGCTTGTTCGGGAGGTTGGTTACTGTCTAATTTACCGGCAATTCTGTGTTCGATAACTTTCATGAAAGCTTTGCAGAGATGTGAAACAAGGCTAATGGGTCTATAATTATTTACATCGGATTTACTACCTTTTTTATACAATAATATAATGTTTGAGTGGCAAAACTTTTCCGGAAATTTACCTGATTTTAAGATGGAGTTAAAAAGATTGGTAATATGTGGTAACAGTGTAGGTTCTCCTATCTTTAGTACCTCTGTCGTGATGCCATCTTCACCTGGGCTCTTCCCGTATTTCATCTTTGCAAGGGCAAGATGAACCTCGTGGCCAGTAATGGGTGGGATGGAATCAGGGCAGGAGTAGTTGACGATAGGAGAACAATCTAAATTAGGGTCAGAATACAACTGTTTATAAAAATTTGTACAGATATGTGTTATTTTCTCCCGATTCCCTTGTTTCACACCCCTATCATCTCGCAAACATGTTATCCAAGTTTTGCCTGTACATGTGCCCTGCTTAGCTATTTTTAAAGAACGATTCTTTTCTAACGCCACTTGTATTAAGTTCCTATTGTAATTTCTGATGTCATTTCTAATGTTTCGCTTAACTTTTCTATCAATAAGTTTGTATTGTGTGCCAGTAATATTGGATCGGAGTAATTCCCGTTGTTTGAGTAGGTCTAAAGTTTCATTGGATAGTTTCTTAAGTTTATGATTTTGTCTTTTAATGGTGTTACTTGCGATTCTAATACATTTCTTTAATTTTGAGTAATCTAGGTCAATGTCATTATCTGTGTCAGCATTGTCTCTTAGTAAACTGAAGGCATTATGTAACTCTAAATTGAAACGGTCTTTATTCAATATGAGCAATTCTTTGTCTACTTTCTTAGTTTTGTTAACTATTTTAAGCTGTCGGTAAATTTTTGAATTAAACTTTAAGCGGATGCGGACGGGCCTGTGATCTGAACTATATTGAATTCTATTAATAACTTCAACGTTCTGAACAATCTGTTTATGTGGGGTGGATGTAAGAATAAAATCTATTTCATTTCTCGTTTCACCGTTAGGCGAAATCCAAGTCCATCTGCGGTGGGATTTTTTGTAGAAGAAAGAGTTGCAGATGCTTAAGTTTTGTCTGAAAGCGAATTGGACAAGGCGAGTACCACGTTCGTTTCTATTTCCCAAGCCGTCCTATTATTCGGCCGTTATCCAAGTCTTCTTTGTTCCCAAGTTTAGCGTTGAAGTCACCAAGCACTATATTCCAAGTACTTCGGTGTTCCTCGCAGGCTTTGTTAAGCAAATCGTAGAACTCTTCTATTTCTTCGTGCAGTTTGGAAAATACCTGACACAAAGATTAAACGCCAGCTATTTCCCACGACTTCAGGATTTCGGTTCCATTGCCAGCTTCGAATCAGGAATATTTTTCATATTTAAAAGCCAGCTACCAAAACCAGGCTAAAAGATGGGGCTAAATAATTACAATTTTGTAGTCAGCTTCGAATCAGGAATATTTTACTCATTTGGAAGCCAGCCATGAGCTACCAAACATGGCTACAAGATGGAAATGGAACTGAAGGCTGTTTTCTATAATTGTTAATAATCAGATAACTTTAAAGCCAAATAATATTGACTTGTGGTTTTAATGTAATATTGATTGATTTCATAATTTAATGACAAACGGATCTTAATCGCGTAAACTTACGTTTATTATTTTTCCTGACGTTTCGGGCATGATGTTACACCCGTGGTCGCAGGCAGACTGGCGAGAAAATGCATCAACACCTTCGAGCTGCGCGGGTTTTTCGAACTACCCGCACTTGGTCTTAAGGTCTCAAGTTTACACGATTAAGACCCGTTTGTCATTGAAATGAGTGATAATCATGAATGTTTAAATCAATATATTGATTTATTTCTTGTTTGCGAGTGAGCGTAGTAAAAATAATTTTAATTAAAGTATAAAAACCCATTTGAAATTTATTAAATGGTTTAATTATGCTCAGACTGATTTTTAATTTTTGTTAGAACTTCTTCATTTTTCAAATTCAAGGACCGATTTCTAGAGTTTGTGTGGTAAGGGTAGAGTCGCATATTGTTATTAATTTTCATACAAAGCACAACCCCAGTCTCTTCATATAAACTCTAATCTACCACTGTATTAGTCACAGTACGAGTATGTTGGTTCAAATTGACTTTTTCATGCTATTGAACTCTACGTACTAATCACTCACTTTGTATGAGGGGATACATTATTTTATAGATATTTCGATGTTGGTACTATGTTACTGAAAGTTCATCGTAATGGTTGTTAGATTCGATCGTTCCCTTCCATCCTGTACAATTCTGCCGCCACGGCCAAAGTTTAAAAAAGTTCGCTTCTACTCTACCGCTTGTAAAATCTGCCAAACTATTTTATTGACACCAACAACATTTTTTTTGCTGCCAAATCTGCCGCCCCTAAAATCTGCCGCTCTAGGCCATGGCCTACTTGGCCTACTGGTAAATCCGGCACTGTGTAAAACACTTAATGAATAAAATTGTAAATATGGAAAAGTGATTATTATAATTATATTATGCATTTCTGACTCCAGTTTTTACTTCTTTCCCTGTTAACATTGTTATTCATCCTGTATTACCTACTTACATATGGAATTGTAAAACGTAATTGGTTTTAAGATAAGGATATCTAGTCAATTAATTAACGTAATACTGATAATTATAATAAAATCGCGTTTTTATTATATTTGTAGTAATACCTTAACACATAAAAACATAGAAAGCAATGGAGCATGTTTACTTGTCTAGTCACTTTTTTTAATTTAGTCACGCAATAACTGTGTTAGGATTTAGTGTATAAATCTAATACGGGCGATCAATTAAACCGGGCATGGGATTCATTAGTGTAATCATGGATTACTAGAGTTTTTTAAAGTTACTCTTAATTTTGACCCCACAGAATGTTTTTAAGATTATCGGAGCAGCAATGTAGGTACCTACATTTGTTGATATGGCAGTTATGTCATCTGCTTTTATTGAAATTAGCTATCAATGAGTGTTTAACTCGCGTATGTTGCTCTACATTGCGCGCCGAATTATTTTGTATGGAAAATTGTATTGCTCTAATTTTAAGTAAAAGTTATTTTAATGTACTTATTATGTCGTAATCTAACACACGTTAAGCTTCGCCCGTATAAGACTTACATCCTGTATACACTTACGAAAGAATGGAATTTCAAATGTAGGTAGTGATACTACTGGGGCCTATTTCTCGTACCTTATTAGACTAGTAATATTAGTCCAGGGAAAAATCCTCGAAATTTAAGAACTTCGATCTTCGCAGTAGTAGGCCAGGCGCGGATCCAGGACTTCGTTCAAGGGGTCATTGACCTATGATATGATAGTATTTTATATTTAAAACAGCGCCGAGGTATACCTAAGTCCAGTGTAAAAAGGGGGGGGGGGGGCAAGTGCCCCTCCCCCTGGATTCGTGCCTGAGTCAACTCTTATAACACCCACCGGAAGAGTTGGGTGGTGACAAATGTACTATAATTAGTTATTTTATTCGAATAAAAAGTATCTTCGGGCTTTGGCCGAGGGTGTTTCGGACGAGGACCCTCTTAATGGGCCGAAACATGTCGAACAATCATCTACTTAAAGACGTAAGTAACCCGGTTCAATAATATTTTAATATATTTGAGTCTCAAGTTAGTTATAATTCTAAACTATCTAGACATAATATTTACTAGAAATTAAAGCTGCAAATCGTTGCCAACCCTATAGAACCAGTCTCACTTATTAGACGTTATTAAATAGTTTTTTGTCGCAGATTGCGCCGGTAATTGCGCCTGCGCGGCGAATGCTCGCGAATACCTATGACTATAAGCTTAGGACTTCTATTTGACATTTATGGTCTGTGGATCGCACACGGTGTATAAAGAGTAAGGTTAATGACCTTTTCTTACGCAAACCGAACTATGTTTAAATATGAAGTACTTACTAAATTTTTCATTGATTATTCCCTTTATTTAATTTCTAACTTAGGTTAGGTGTTTTATAATGATAAAATATAATAATAACCATTTTCGAGAAAATACTATAAATAAACACGCTGATTTCAAATAATTTGTTTACAGGATAAATGG
>JALPQI010019702.1:0-23184 GCA_025490895.1 Thaumatotibia leucotreta | reverse complement strand
ACGATACGCTACTGAGCGTTAGCGATTGTCAACTTGGCTAAGCATTATGGTCAATGGTACCTTACGGTGCATTTAGATGAAACGAGCATTCGCTCATTCTATCTCTCACGAATCACGTTTTGTGTAACGAATGAATTTCGTATAGTGGGGGATAGAATGAGCGAATGCTCGTTTGATCTAAATGCACCTTCAGTCGACGCATACGATCCCCGTGGAAAGAGCTGGAGACAAATGTACAGGCGCGGATCTAGGACTTCGTTCAGGGGGGGGGGGGGGGGGGGGGCATTGACCTATTATATAATAGTATTGTATACTTGAAACAGAACCTAGACATACCTAATTCCAGTGTCAGCCCCCCCCCCCTGGATCCGCGCCTGCAAATGTATCCTCACTGCCAACACCACGCGGTGGTCGTTCAATATACGTTTCGTCATTCGACTTCTCAAGTAAGAATTAAAAAAACCCATGTTATCAACGGATAATATAATTACGGATAAGTATTCACGATATGTTGGAAGTAGGTCTGTCTCCCAAGGTCGTGAGTGCTTCCTCCCGATAAGGGGGGCTTGTGTTTGGCATTGAAGCCTTCGCTGATAACTTGCATTTTAACTATTGTTGCTTGAGGACATATTTATTCGCCTTTGTTCCTTCCCTACTCATGTTTACATAAATACAAAATACAGGGTAAACATTAGTCAGTACATACTGAACAGTAATGGAGCATTCCATGAAAACATCTACTTTTTGTCGCTTACGACTCACTATGGTAGCTACCCTAATAAAATATGCTAGCTGTCAGGAAACACTGTCAATCTTGATATGTTATTATTATACCGTAACTCAGCTTACTAATTTAATTTTTCAAAAGTATTGAAGAGACAGTGTCGCTTACGACATGTTTCATGGAATGCTCCTAATACGTTTTTCTAACTCCATAAACAACTAACAATTGAATGCCCCACAAGTTACTTAAAATTTCACAAGTTGTTTTTTTATTTTTTTGGGTTTGTTTTTGTATTTTTTGGCAATTATTATCCAATTCTCGAAAAGTTTGAATCGGTGTTTGATTTTTATTGACAATTACCTCCTTACCTCTTTAAATAGGCAAAAACGATTCGGCCGGTTAGTTATGTTCGAAATAGTATTTTAATGGATTGTATTCTTGATTAAATTTGGAAGGAAAGGACATTGTTTTCTTCTGGAGCAGGTATCTCCTAAAATATTGGGTTTAGAGAAAACTTTTTTTAACCCTTTTTCTGTTTAAAAGACCTATTCAACGACATCCCACACTATACGATTACGGCATAATAGAAAAAATCACAATTTCGAAAACTTTTGGGTAGTGGCTACCTAACTAATTTTCTGCAACAATTTCAGCATGATTTTAGTTTTCTTCGCCTTATTGTTATGTTGCTAAGTAGGTATTTTATTTAATATTATGTAATAGTTTATTAATAAGCACCAGAGTTAGGGACATTACTCTTAAATTTCTAGGTAATGAATAATTCATTCACAATACCGGGAAATAAAAGATGACGACCATTCTATTACACGTTGTATATACAATGTGGTCCATCAATGACTGGCGTAAAACCTGGAAAACCCAATTAACAAGAAAAGTTACCTATTACTACTAATTAATTTAGTTTGATTAGAGTATATAATATGGTAAACATCCTTTTGTTATTAGTCGAAAGAATGAATATAATTATATGAATATACGCGCAATTTACCGCATTTATATTTTCCTGGATTATTTATAAATGTTACGACAGACATAAATACTATATAATAAAATAGTAATGTACATATATACAAGTCAAATAGTTACACGTGTTGAATTGTGTAACTACGAATATGTGTGTAAAAGGCCAGCGTGTTTTGCAAAACTAAAATAATGTACTCGTATTGTTGTAAAGATATATTATATGTATATTTGAAAAATCTTAGGTAACTTGACAAAATATCTACATACTGGATTCATTATTTGTAGTTATTTAAAGTTCAAAATTTTGTGTTTAATAATATGTTGTGTGATAACGATGCGCAGTTATTATATCATTCAATATACATTACAAAACAAGTGCGAAAAGAGTGCGGAAACGAGTGGCGATTAATGTAAAACACCGGTACGAGAACACGATTCACGCTCAAGGTGAGTTCGTGAGTTCGTTCAGACCAAAAGAGCATTCGCTGTTCTATCCCCCGCTCTACGAAATCAACCAATCACGTTTTGTGTAACGATGGAATTTCGTAGAGTGGGGGGTTAGAATTGCGAATGCTCTTTTGGTCTGAACGCACCTTCATGCAATTTTTTGGATTTAACGCGGAGAAAGCCCGTCAGTTATGAACATTATGAACTGCAATAGTACTAAACAAATAGTACCTACTAGTACGATTCAAGTGCGAAAAATAGGATAGAACGGGCGATACATTAAAACACGATCGATTTATCACATCACGTCACATCACATCATCAGCCTGTGATAGTCCACTGCTGGACGTAGGCCTCACCTGTTAACTATGCGTATAGACGCATTAGGAGGTAAATGCTTATAATCGCCACTGGGCAAGCGGATTGGCGATCGCAGTAATGTGTCCACTAAGATGACGCTGCTGCCCATCATCAATCTTTTATCAAATAGTGGTCAGTGACACTTCAATCCCTTAGTCGAGTCTTACGACACCCGCAGGAGGAGTTGGGGTGGTGATAAATGTATTCTTACTGCCGTCACCACACGGCGATCGATTTATATAAATTATATATAATCAATACAAAAGCGAGATTTCCTGTCACTGGTGATTCTACTCGATAATACTTACTAGGAAGTTTCAACCGTGCGAGAGTTATGTTGAAAAAGTACCTGAATATATATGCTTTTTCAATTGTTTTAAGTTTTTATCTAAAACGACCGAAGGACTATGCAACATCACAGATGAAAACATTTTGGAACAAAATATCCGCGAATCGTACAAGTTTAAAGTCACACACAGACACACATGAAATGTGTGTGTGTGTGTGGCGTCGCGGCGATAAGGATGTATTAGCGCATTCCGCTAGCGGGCGACACTGTATTTATTCTTATCCGGAATAAGTCAGGTTACACCCTTAGTGACGTGCGGTGTCGATAAAAATGTATCGACTTTTAATTTTTTTATTACCTATTAGTACCTACATATATTTCATTACATCATATTATGAAACGAGCCATGTTAGGTATCTCCCTTGTTGATCGAGTTCCGAACAGCGAAATCCGGCGCCGTACGAAACTATCTGACGTCTATAAACGAATCGCACCAGCTGAAGTGGAGATGGGCAGGACACTTGGCAAGAGGAAGCGATGGGTGGTAGACGAAGCAGGTTACGGAATGGTGGAAAGGGTGGCAATGAAGATCTGCCGGGAGACCACCGACAAGATGGTCCGACGACATCTGCCGAACGGCAACAAAACAGTGGATGTAACTAGCACAGGACCGAAGAAAATCGCGTAATAAAAAAGAAGCCTATACCCAGCAGTGGGTGGATACGGGCGGAATAGACAGATAGACATATTATTATAGTACATTGAGAGTATAACGGACTGAAAATAAGAGATTTATTAGTACCAATAATGTCGAAATATCGGCAACACATTACACATCGATAAAAATTAGGCAAGGTAGGTAGAGTCAATGATTCTGCAAAGCCCAAAATTCCCTGTGACATTTTGATTCTGCAAAGCCCGAAATTTCCTGGGATATTTTGGGAAATTGGTGAATCTTGCTGAGCATTATTTAGCCTAGGTACTATCAGTTGTCACTATCGAAAACGTGTTCCAAATGTACAAATCATTAATTTTTTTTAATGAGGGATACCAATTCCGAAATCAACCAGAGTTGCTCAAATCTGGCTATTTAACCCAAAAATAGAAAGTTCCCACTATCGACTCGTCCCACCCCTGCGAAGGGGGTGAAGCTTGGCGCGGTGAGATAGCGCGATACCATCGCGGGTGGCAGCCCTGATAGGGAATAATAATAATTTTATTATCGCCGCTAGGGTTGACACGCGGACAGAGCGTTATATTAATTAACTTTACTTTTTATACTGAATATGTTATGGTGTTAATTTTTTAGTTTTCGTCTTAAAGTTTAAGCTTTTCTTCGGTTACCGCGAGGATTACACATGAAATAAAACTATGAAAACGGATAAACTCGCGTTTAGTATGTACATCCACCCTTAAAATTTATTGTCTGTGGTTTTGTATATTTTTCTTGGGTGGGTAGTTTTGTACTTATCTTTCTTATTTTGATGGAGGTAGATCTATCAAATTTCCTCCAGTGTCAAGTCATCCGCAGACCACGAACCCTGTAAAGTGTTCGAAACGTCGGAATGAAGTTAAAATTAGTTAATATACTCGAGTTTATCCGTTTTCATAGTTTTATTTCTTTTCTTATAGTTTTAGTTGAATTATATCCCTAAAGCTGAGGTCTTCCTATTTAACGTCCACTGAATTATAAACATTGGATGTCATATATACCAACTCCACCTCGGACGTTGGTGATCTTGGTCGTTTTTTCTTTGGTATATGACATCCAATGTTTATAATTTATATGGTATTAAATAGTGTGACTAATGGAGAAAAAATAAAAGCACAATTAAAAATATTTAGTTATTAAAAAAATTTATTTGTGTTTTCACAATACGTTTAACGTCTATTGATTTACATGAAAATGTTCTGTTTAAATATTTCATTCCCATATATTTATTACTTATCGCTTTATACGATTGCAGAAAGGCTTCTTGGCTAGGTCGCTATTATTCTACAAAATATTACATCTAAGCAGTTTTATCAAATTTCAAACCATTTGCGTATTTTTTACGCGACAAATGAACCAACCATGACCTACAAAAATAAAAAAAAACTGACCATCAAAATAGCTTAGCACCCTCCCGGGCCCTTGGGGGGTCTTATCTGCAGCTCGCAGATTGAATACATTTCATGTATGTGTGTGTACGTGTTCGTATATGTATGTTTTTCCTTTTGCTTGAGTGATGTTTGAATAAGTTTAATTTAGCTTGTGAATGAGTAATAAAGATGGAACATTCAAATATACTTAATACAGTTATTGGAATTATGAGTGCAAAATTCAACAAAACTTTTTGAGGTGACGTATAGTTATAGGAATACTTCACAACCAAAACCTATACAGGGTGTTTTCAAATTAGTAACCGATACCTTAAGGTGCATGCAGACCAAAAGAGCATTCGCTGTTCTATCCCCCTACTCTACGAAATTCGATCGTTACACGAAACGTTATTCGTTGATTTCGTAGAGTGGGGGATAGAACAGCGAATGCTCTTTTAATTTGCATGCACCTTTGGGATATGCATGTGATTACGAATAAATTTCCTTATGGAACTCATATCGAAATGTCGAAAAAAATACTTTCAATGAAATTTTGATCAGCCTTTGAACCGCTTTGTAAGGAAAGGCGATTTTTTTTCAAAATTGTAATATGAGTCCTAAGAGAGCGTAGGGCGCTGGCCGTTCGTTGCAATATGCTATGCCGCAGGTTTGCTCGTTGTACAGTTCCAGTAAAGGTAACGTTATTCAAAGCATACTGCCAAACTTTTTACACTTGCAGCCTGTGGGGTAGCTTTACGCAGCGAGCGTACAGCGACCTACGAGTACAATATAATAATGCCTACAGGATGTTGATGGGTCTGCCTCGCTACTGCAGCGCCTCGGGAATGTTTGCGGAGGCGCAAGTAGATGGGTTCGACGCAATCATGAGAAAGCGATGTGCCTCCTTATTAAACCGTTGGCGAGGCAGTTCCAACAGCATTCTGAAGGCATTAGTAGATAGGTGGGACTCTCCTCTACTGCAGAGATGGACCAAGCTCCACACTTCTTAGATATAGTATTATTTTATTAATTAGTATTATTTATTTTTAAATATGTAGTAGTTAGTTATATGGACTACGTCCGAAATAAAAGTTGTTATTATTATTATTATTATAGGGAAAGCTATTAGTTACCATGGAGAGCTGCATAGCGTAAAGTCTTGGTAACTAATTTGAAAACACCTTTATACTTAAATACATAGACAGCCACGACCAAGGAACTAATAATTGTGATATATAAATACACAAATAATGCCCTCTCCAGAACGTCCACTCCAGCTTCGTAGGCAGGGTCACTACCAACTAGGCTACGGAAGCTGACCAAAACCTTGAAATTTACTAACAATTTGTTTTCATAAAGCTCATTATTTTTTTTTCTCCATTTATAACTTAGTACATTCCTACCTAGTGCGGAAAAGTAAAATTTGCGCACGTGCGTGTATTTCTCTTCTTGAGGCACTTGTTATGAAAAAAATCGTTCGATACACGTGTAAAAACTTCTTTTACCCGGATGATTATCGCCCTCGTTTCACTCAGGCTCTAACTTTCACCCACGTCGAAAAAAAAATTGTTTGCACTTGCATTGAAATGTACTATTACACTAGACGCCATAACCATCAACAAAGGTTTCTTCACACTGCTAGCGAAAAAGGGACAGAAAACACCTTCAAACAAACAACTTTGATTGGTGTACCGAGTCCGCGCCGCCCACTGGATATCGCATCCAGGAAAACGCAACTAATTAATATAGTCCATTTTTGGTTATCACCCAGTGGCATTGTTTAACTAAGCGAATAACTATCGGTTAATGAGCGCGATATCGGCAATTAAACCGAGGTTGGTCTCGAGGTTACCAGAAATGAGGGTCTGCTTAAAGGACATGGCTATCAGTAGGTACTGTTTGTTTGAGGTTACAATTTGGCAAAGTATGCGCATCAAGATTCGGCTTCACTCATGATTAGGGATCGGAACTATAGATAAGTAAATATCTTGGGACATCTTACACAAATCAACTTAGTCCCACGGTAAGCTCAATTAAGGCTTATATAAACATATTGATACTTAAATACATACACAGCCATGACTAAGGAACAAATATTTGTGATAAATAAATACACAAATTCTGCTCTCGCCGAGATTCGAACCCGGAATCTCCAGTTGCGTAGCATAGGCAGGTTTACTCTACCAACTAAGCTACGGAGGCTGACATATGGGTGCAAAATTGTGGTGCAAAACTTTAACAAAACTTGACAAGTGAACATGAAAGACCACATACATCCGTGAAAATATACAAATCTACACTACACACCCAAACATTGTATGTTCGTGATTTTGATAAAGGCAATAAAATTGGATATACCTACATTTTTCAGCTTGTCATCAGGTATGTTATTCTCTTATTCACACATTCGACGCTGCGTTCGTCAACGAGCTCGACGTCGAGACAGCCTTGTCTAAAATCCTAGCTGTTTTATTTGACATTAGGAATCGAGGCTGTGAGCGAGGTTATGGGCGAGTTCGACGCTGTTTTTCGTTCGAGAATACGAAGTTCGTACATTAAACGTCAAACTCGACGCAGTGTAGTTCCAGCTCACGCCGCATTCGTCGCCGAGCACTAGTGTCGTTTAAAGTACATTAGTTAGTGAATACCATTTTTAGGCTCGACGCTGCCGCAGCGCTGACACAGCGCTGACAGCAAGGCGGTTTCCTTAGTGAATAACACTGCAGTACTCATCAGTCAGTGTTTGTCCTTCATTTCAGTTTTGAAGTGCTGTTAAAGTTTTGCACTCATAGTTCCGATTCCTGCTCATCATCATCATTTCAGCCATAACACTAGTCTTGAACATAGGCATCCCCTTTGGACCTCCTCCTACACCGAAAGCGACCTGCATCCAGCATCTCCCGGCAATCTATATAAGGTCGTCCGTCCATCTTGTGGGTGGACGTCCTTCACTGTTTGTCAAACCGTCATTGCTCTACCTAGTTTTTTTATTGAATCGAGGGATTAATAAAATGAAATATCGACGCGTACTGGTTATCGCATCGTACAATCGCCTTAAAATATATTGGAGCAGCAACAGAGCTCGAAAATATCTGAACGTGCACTCTACGTAACGTCCTGAAAATATAAGCCTGCTCAGGATGCTTAGCCAAGTTGCCAATCACTAGCGCTTAGTAGCGTATCGTAGTTTTTCCTCTCTGTCACTCTTCCATATTGGTGCGACAAAGACAGGTAGCTGCCTTTCGTTTACGATTGACGATTAAGCGCTAGCGATTGGCAACTTGTCTAAGCACCCAGATATTTGTGAGCAATCTGGCCTACGACATATTTATCTGATAGTGACTTGGAATAGTAAAACAGTGCAATTCGGCTTGCAAAACAATTTGATAATATCATGGTGAATTTTTAAAAACTACCGATAAAAATTTTAACAATCCGTTTGTAGGGTTCCGTACCCAAAGGGTAAAAATGGGATACTACATGGGGCGAATTTTACTGTCTGGTCGTCAGGTGACTGACGGTACATGTCAAAATAAGTAATAAAGGTAATAAAAGTTACAATGCACTTGTTGAATTATGAAACTTATTTTTTAATAGGTAATTCAATAAAAGATAGTTAAGACTTTTTCTTAGAGAAATGAATTGTGTTTGACTTTAATAAGTTTCCCTTAAATGTAATGGAAATCAAAAAACACACTGTATAATATATTCTTTAATGATATTTGATCTACTTAATAACGACTTTCATTTTGAAAATAAATACCTATTTATTTAAATGAAGTAAACGTGATTTAAAAGGATTATGATTATGATGTAACATTTACTGTTAATACCTAACCTAATACAGTGTGTAAATCTAATACGGGCGATCAATTAAAAATGATCAATTGAAATTAGCTGTCGACGAGTGTTTAACTCGCGTTTGTTGCTTTACATTGCGCGCCGAATTATTTTGTATGGAAAATTTTGTTGCTCTTATTTTAAGTAAAAGTTATTTGAATGTACTTATTATGTCGTAAACTAACATGCATTAAGAGCTTCGCCCGTAATAGACTTACACCCTGTATAACCGTTGATAATGGTATGAAACCCCATGTGCGCGACCATGACTCGCGCTTGACCGAATTTCGGGTTAATACTGTTTTTATTGCGCGTTTAACCGCCAAGTCTTATCTGGCTCGTAAAGTGTCGATGTAACCCAAAGTTAACGGGCTCGGAACTGCAACTCGATCGGTGCAATCGGGTTTACCAATTGGGAGCTTACCAAATGGAACGCGGTGGCGTTGCGGTGCCCACCGGTTTTGTTAGGGAATAGCATAATACAGCTATGCTATTCTCTTATTCACACATTCGACGTTGCGTTCGTTAACGAGCTCGATGTCGAGACAGCCTTGTCTAAAATCCTAGCTGTTTTATTTGACATTAGGAATCGAGGCAGTGAGCGAGGTTGTGGGCGAGTTCGTCGCTGTTTTTCGTTGGAGAATACGAAGTTCGTACATTAAACGTCAAACTCTCGACGCAGTGTAGTTCCAGCTCACGCCGCATTCGTCGCCGAGCACTAGTGTCGTTTAAAGTACATTAGTGAATACCATTTTTAGGCTCGACGGTGCCGCAGCGCTGACACAGCGCTGAGAGCAAGGCTGTTTCCTTGGTGAATAACACTGCAGGGTGGAACGCAACGACGATATTTCCTGCTACCGACCGAGTCGAAGTCAAAGTCAAAACAAACTATTCTTTATTCAAGTAAGCTTATTAATAAGCATTTTCGAATCGTCTGACATTATCAAGAGAGAGAAAAAAATCTTCTACTGTTCAAACCCTACACCGTTCCTGAGAAGAACCAGTAAGAAACTCAAGTCTACCAACCATTACGATGAATTTTCAGTATGGGACCAACATCGAAATATCTTTAAAAAAAATTAACCCCTCATACAAAGTGACTGATTAGTTCGAGCGCAATAGTATGGAGAAGTCAATTTTCCATGTACGTTTTCGATGTTGGTCCCATACTGAAAGTTTATCGTAATAGTTGGTAGACTCGGTCGGTAGCGGGAAAGATCGTCGTTGCGTTGTATTTATTTATCACAAATATTTGTTCCTTGGTCATGGCTGTCTATGTAAGTAAGTATCTATATGTACCTATATATCTATTATACCGGGTGGCCCATTCAAATCCGTCAGTATGGGAAAGTCTGAAACTATAAGACATACGAATATTTGTTCTTAGGAACCATGTCATCGATTTTAAAAATAATGAAAACTACGTTGATAAATATAAAAAAAAAAAATTCTTAAGATTTACACAACAAACACCTAGTAAAATAAATTTAAGTATAAGAAAACAATGAATTCCTTTCATTTTAGACATCATGTTTCTTAGAGACGTTTACAGCTTAAGACCTACACAAACGATATCTAAATAAAAATAGTGTAAGTTTTTTTTTTTTTTCAAAACAACCGGGTTCGATTCCCCAGCTGGGTACAGTTTTTTTTTCAAATGTATGAATGCAGTTTTTCTTTTTATCAAAATCGGTGACATAGTTCCTGAGAACAAATCTTCGTATGCCTTATAGTTTCAGACTTTTCCATACTGACCGATTCGAATGGGCCACCCTGTATATATCGTCGCCTAGTACCCACAAGCCTTAATTGGGCTTACCGTGGGATTAGGTCGATTTGTGTGAACATGTTTTTTTTTATTTTATATTAATCATAAATATCATAGTACCTACTTTTTGAACGGCCATTCTCAATTTTTTAAAGTGTAATTCAAATTACCGTGTCACTTTTTTGCCACTGAAAAAAGAGACGTGTTCTTTAAAGGAATATTAGAAATAACATTTCATTGAAAAAAAATCGGCTACAGTTACATTTTATTACATGTACCTCCCCAAGTCGTGATGTGGGGATGTAGGGTCGGGTCTCTTAATATGGAGATCCGACCCCATATCATATGGGGATAATATTTTTTTGAATTGTAAATATATAAACATTTGAAAATGACGGTGAAAACATAATATTTTCAGGGGTAACCTGTTAAGAGAATTTTCAGAAAAATTAAGATTTTTTCAGAATAATCTATAAATCTATATATGACTGTTCTGTGGTGAGCAATGTAAGCTAACCTCGTGGGGTGGGAGGGAGTAGCCGCTGAAAAAGGTGAAAAGTGACCGCGATAAGGGCAGTTTTGGCGCGACACCCCTCGGCGGCCGCCATGACAATGTATCTGGAAGAGATTCCTGGAGGGGAATAAGTTCGTGGATTCGTGTTGTTTTTAGTCAAAACTATAAGTCCGATTGGTTTTAATAGGACAAAATGTCTCAGTACGGGTTTTAAGTTATTTTTTTACTCAAGTATTTTTATTCATTATGAGCACACATCGGTAACTCGTGGCATCCAGGTGGCACTTAAAAGATTAGTGATGTGACAAGATTTCTGAGTGTCTTTTCAGATAAGATAAAATAATAAATTAATATTACCTACATGGTCTTAACATATAACAAAGTAGGTTTGCTTACCAGTTTAAAAACATCAATGTATTAACATTGCTATTGTCATCCATTTCCGTGTAATAATTATTACGAGTCGCGAGATATTTTCAATAATGGAGAAAATATTTAGAGAGCATTCAGAACTTCTACTGCAGGGTGATCAGGTAAAATGCACCCGCTGCGATGTTTATATAGTTTGCAAGACATAGTTTACAATAAAATGCTTTTTTTACCCATTACGTCAGTGGAGGTTGAAAGATCGTTTTCTTACACAAAGTGGATTTTCTCAAGTAGAAGACGTAGGCTGACTTGTGAAAATTTAGAACAAATTTTAATTGTTTACCACGAATGTCATATATTAAATTATTAAAATATTTTTTCATTTAATTTGGATTATTTTTCTCGACCCCATCACTAGTCTGTTAGAAACTGTCAAGTGCCACCTGCATGCCACGAGTTACCGATGTGTAATTATGAGTAAATTACTACATAGATACTAGGGTGTCCCATATTTTACGAATTGTATAAATTAATAACGCATACCCCCCCCCCCATCGGTATCTTTTACCTCAAAACACTCTGAAAAAAAGGATGCCTTATTAATTTCTAAGATTTTTTTTTATGTTGGCACAACAAAGTGGCTCCACTCCATCTGATCGTAAGTGAAAAGTAGAGCCCAAATCGCGGCGGCAACGAACAGGAGACAATCAGTAAGTAACCTGTTAGTTGCCACCGCCTTGCTGGCCCGCTAGATGCTTCTTCACGCTTCGTTTAAAGGGTCCCAACTTATAGGTATGCGGAAACACATATGCCGGTAAAGGATTCCACTTTTAAGATTGGTAAATTATGGGACACCTTACTTACATACCTATATTAAAAAAAAAAATGCGCATTGTGCTTTATCATTAAGTGAAACGAATCGATGCATACGAAAAAGATTGGAAAGGCACTTGTTATGGGCGGTCATTCTCTGAAAATAATTTTCCGTGGCAATTTGATTGGCAATCAGGGGCCTATTTCTCGAAAGCTTGTAACTTGTAATACGAGCAGAAATCCTTATCTAATTAAAAGTATTAAAAAGAGACTTCCTCTTGTATCACAAGTTACAAGCGGTCTAGAAACGGGCCCCAGACCGCAAATAAACTTTTATTAAATAACCTTTGGCAGTAGCTACGTAAGACCAAGGTTGATGTCGAGCAATATAAGAAACAGGACTTAAATTCCACGCTTACCAAAGCATATACTTTATGATTTTCATAACCCGATTGCATTCAGCTCCCTGAAATTGCATCAGAAAACGCGAATATCATAAAAACGCCTAACCCACCCCTTATATTCCGTACGCAAACTGAAGGCACGTGAGGTATATTCGCGTGCGTTGCAGCCAGACGCCTTCATTTTCCGCTCAGAGTCTAGTCGATAAAATCTCCCTTCATTAGCACACAAGCGAAAAATCCCGCGATAAGCAAAGAATGCCTATTGCAAAAACGCTATCGGCCAATAACGCTTAGCTTTAGCGTTGACGGATAGCATAGCCCAGTCAATGAGAGTAGTGACCTTTATAAAAAAACCAACCTATTGCTTAAGGCACTGGTATCACCGCGAACTTCTAAGCTATGAACTATCGGCTATTTATAAACACAAAAAAAGAGACACGGCGATACTCGCCCGGCGGTGATAGCTGATATAGTACCTATCGTCGTTTCTCTTTTATTTACCTCTTTTATACACCATAGTTCATAGCTTAGTATCTCGCGGTGAGACCAGTGCCTAAAAATTTCATACTTATCTCTTGTATTCTCTTGAGCCTATGGATAACACGACAGCCAAGATGACATTCTGCAATCGTATCCGATAAGCGATAAGTAATTAATGTATGAAAATGACAGATGCAAACGAAAAGTAAGTCACGTGATTATTTCGATACATTATTGTGGTCACGTGACGTATCGCTTATCGTATACGAGTTAGCGTTGTCTTATAACAACCGTATGATAATCCTGACTTTTTGTATTAAAGAATGCCTATTGCAAAAACGCTATCGCCCAAAAACGCTTACCGTTAGCGTTGACGGATAGCGTAGCCCAGTCGACGAGGGTGGTGACCTTTATAAATAATCCCACCTCTTACACAAAAATCGAATAAATTACCTCTTGTTTTTTTGAGCCTATGGGTCGACAGCGTTCGCGGAAACGTGCGTCTTTCCTGTGGACATTGCGAAAGTTAACGGTTCTGTCCATACAAAATAGCTTTTGACGACATCATTCTTAAGGACCAAAGGCCCGTTTCTTAAAGCTTGTAACTTGTAATACAAGTGGAAGTCTCATTTTAACATCATTAATAAGATAAGGACTTCCACTTGTATTACAAGTTACAAGCTTTCGAGAAATAGGCCCCAGCTATCTTTCGGCTTGTATTCGTCCAACAAAAAAATTAGGGTTATGTGTATTTTTAGATACGTTGCCAATTTAAGGGTAATGCCTCGTAATCCTCGCGGGCACCTTGTATAGTTGGTGAATATGCCTATAGAACCTTGGGTAGGAAAAACTAGCCTGATTAAATATCAGTCACGCAGCGCCACTGCAGGTTGCATGCCCGCAAAAACTGCACTGATAAGAACTGCACTGTTTGATTGTAATTGTAAGAAAACTTATGCGACTGCTTTGTAAAAATGTAGGTACATACAATGTTGGCTGTCGATAAAATGTAAGTACTTTGATTTTTCTAGTATCATCTTTAAAGGACGATAAACGGCGGGTTTTTATGTATTGTCGTTTTTAAAATTTTCTAAGTTTTAACTTTTTTACATTTTTTCTACTCAGAATCACGACCTCTTTCGATCCTGATAGAAATAAAAAAAATGTCCAAAAAAAATCCATTGAGTTACTACATACTGTATTTTTCATACACTTTCTTCGACCGTAACTCAGTGGAAGACAATAAAATGTATGGAACACGTTTTTCTGCTAATGGGGATTGAAAGAGCTCGCGATTCTGAGTAGAAAAAAAAATAAAAAAAACACAAATTTGAATTTTTTTGGTCATATTAAGTTTTTATTTATTCGACAAAATATACAAGATTAAAACTATAATTTTATAAAACTAAATTATAAATAAAAATATACAACTAAACTAAATCTAAATCTAAAAACGGCCCCCGCGGCATGATACCAATGATGCTGGCAGCATTACCCCGCTGAATCGCGAGGCTTATCTGTTGAGCAAGGTAGCTGCCAGCTCTTGGGTCACCTATGGTATCTTTGAGTCTTTTTGAATTTTTTTTACAATTGTATACGATAATATCGTATATGACCATAGTAATGTATGGAAATAGTCACGTGACTTTTCGTACGAATCTGTCATTCTCTTACATTTACTTTTTAAATGTTTATTCTATGAAAGATCGTACTTGTACTATTTTTTAATATTACTTTTATGTAATGACGTATAAATACAAAATATGAGAGCGAGATGATAGTTTTAAGGTACTATACACTGTGTGGTAGACAAAAGCGAGACATTCGTAGTGTGCGTCAACCCTTGAACTTCATTTAAGAGTCATAGAGATTATAAATATTAGATGTCATATACCAAAGAAAAACGACCAAGATCACCTATGTCCGAGGAGGGGATCGAATATTTAGTTAATAAATAATTTGATTTGTGTTTTCGCAATATGTTCAGTCATACAGATTTTTTTGTATGAGTTAGGTTACAAATCTTTCCTGTGAACATATGAAGGTTAAAGGCTGTAGAACTATACAACCTCAGGTGCTATAAGTATTACATAAATTACGGATTACATTATGTATAGTCAACAGCATTATCCACGGGGTACTCTAAACAAAATGTGGTTGCAAAAAGTGATTCTGTTTTAAAAAATGGAATACAAGATGTTTCTTATATATACATATATAGCACTAAAGAGTAATGACAAATTAGTATACAAGATTAAATTTTTTAGGAACATAAATAGGCGTTCACTTCGCTTTTTTGAATACAAACTATGAAATAAACGGCAGGAAACTAATTAGACAGCAGATTTTTTTTTAATTATGTGGTTAAACCTAATTTGTATGTCCCAGAACCGTTAACTTGCGCAATGTCCACAGGAAAGACCCCCGTTTTCGCGAACGCTGTATGACCCTTAACCCTTAATAATAATAAGGCATCAGTCACACCTAAATTTCATTGGGTTTGACACATATTCATTGACAGAATAAGTTTCAAAATTAGGTGGTAAATATATTACCATTGCCCTATTAAGGGTGGTCAAACTGATCCGATCAAGAAAGGTGCATTCAGACCAAACGAACATTCGCTATTCTATCCCCCTACTCTACGAAATTCGATCGTTACACAAAACGTGATTCGTTGATTTCGTAGAGTGGGGGATAGAATAGCGAATGCTCGTTTGGTCTGAATGCACCTTCACGCGAATGTCATTCGACACAACTTTTTCATGAAACCTGACTAATACGTCCGTTTCTCTTCAGCCCTAAAAACCTTAAAAACACTTGAGTCGTAAACCTGGCATAGCATACGGCGCCCTCACATGCGCCGCGTGTTGATCTTATGATTGCCGCCATTTGCATAATGCTGCAGTTTTTTTCAAGAAAAACATGCCAAAGTCCAAACGGGTGTCAAGTTATGAGCTGTGTAATGTGCCATAAGCTGAAGCGATGGCGGGGCGGTAAGCTCGAGTGACATTAAGATTAGTTTTATTACTATTAATGCCACAAGGGCCAGTCTTAGATACGTATATAGGTTACATTAGTTAGTTTAGTTACATTTAATTTATGTATATAAATTATATAGTTTTGAAATTTATGCTATGTCATTTTTAACAAATTTTATCGTCGTATAATTTTACTAGGTGCCTACTTGGTTTTTTATGAGAGTAGGTACACTAGGTACTTTATTCTCGTATTTCATTAACTCAGGTTACATTAGCTCTAGATGGTAACATGGTCTATAATTGAATTCAATTTATATCATTAAAATAATACCTATTAAAATATTATCGAACCGGGGTACTCACGTTAGTTAACTTATAATTCTAAAATAATACCTATTGATTTCATATCAGTTTTAGTCTAAAAATGTTAGTATTTATATGAAAAAAAACCTTAAAAGCAATTCTACTAATTTCATAACTCATACAATTAATTATAAAAATGTAGCACTGATCAATTGCAGCATGAATTACATTCACGAATACTTCGTTTTAAATACATACAATATACAGTGTGTGGCCCTTAACACGGGAGAAAAATGAAATGAGTGACTCCTTAGACTATCGGCAATAATCCTGTAAAGGTCTTAGTGTTTCAAAGTGTTTAAGTTCGGAGATATTGTCATTCAAAGCTATGGACCTTTAGTACTGGATCTTGGCATCACGATGTCGTAGCTTGTCAGTCGCAATACATCTTGATAGTATACCAGGTACGAAGTCATAACAATAATTTTGTTTTTATTTTTACACTAATTTGCTAAGGTTTAAAAAAAATTGTACAGTTTTCAATGATTTAAAAATAATAAGTTATTGATAACTTTTAATTCAAGTAAATTAATCCATATTAATGAAAAATACATGAACAAAAAATTACAAAAAAATTTTTTTTTTTTTTTTTTAATTACAATATGTGGAAATGATTGTTGATCAGCTTATTAATGCACCGTTTAAATTTTCACCCCGGTTGTAGGCCACACACTGTATAAGTATGAGTATTGAGTAGGTATGGCAGATGTGCGAAACGCAATGAATAATATTAGTAGGTAAGCGATCACTCGATCAGTTTACCACAAAAAATTCACTTCCTGTGCGAGTTTACGGTTTTACCAAACATAGATAGATAAGACCTGTAGATAAATATATTATTATCTATTACCTCCTGGGGGTTCCATAAAAAATAAACTAAATAGGTATTGTAATATGGTTAACTGAACAATTGGTATATCAAAAGTATAAGGTCCTAATTTATTAGATGCAGATATTTTTACAGCTGATAGTACTCGGTCTCTAGAGTATATTAAACCGTGAAACATTATAGCTTTTACGATGTTTTTTTGGACAAAACGGAAAAACAAATTTGCTACGTAAAGACACCCTGTTTATGTGATTATTAAATGAAAACTCTTTGAACAGATTCTCGTACCTTTTTTACCTACAACTTAACTGGAACTGGCCACTTCACGTCGATAAATTAAATACTTGTTTGTCAATTCCATGTTATTTTCCATTAGATTGTGTCGTTTGATGACATGACAGACAGTGTTCTTGTGACATGTGATAATAATGCACATGATGATTTTTTTTAGACGAAATTATAATTTTTTTTTTTGTTAGGAAAATGAAATCAAAAAAGGTACATGAAAAGATTTCATAATTTATATTTAAAGTTAATTATTTTAATGTAAAGTATCATGTGTTAAAATATCTGCAACTAATAAATTAGGACCTTATATACAGTAACCTAAAATAGTAACCTGATATTTTGAAACTCAACCTGTGAAATTCGTTTTAAGGCGGCTATGCTATACTGCAGGTTGTTAGCAATTATTAGTTAAAGTCCATTGCAAATACGATGGCCCGATTCCACTTGACAAAGTCATTAGGCGTCAACAATAGGATCAATGATAACAAAAAATACCTGCCCAGACCCTTTTGTGGCGTGATATTTATTGCATACATCGGTGTACAATTTGTATTGGACCAATTAAATGACAAAAGTTTCGAGTGAAATCGGGCCTTCGTATTTGAAATAGACTATACCACCCTCCACATTCACCGTAAGGTAAGGCCTGAGTAAATGCTTGAGCGAGACATGGGGTTCTGCGTGCAGCGTAGTTTCAATCTTAAACAAATGCAAGCGTATGCGCTTGCGCGTGACCTGAATGCGCACCATCTGAATCCCTTGGATGCTCGACGCGCCGCTCTCCGCTCGACACTTAGGCCTATTCAAATAGATTTAATGAAGTCATTCGTAAATTTTCTACGCACTTTTGCAGCCACCGTACAACATTCTGAGATAGACGTATTTTTTTTGTAATTGTTTCTACTTTATCTCCGAATAAACAAATAAATGATTCGCTTATCACTTGGACCCCACCGTGGGGTCAATAGCGGGTCGTGGCCCGTAATCGTAATGATATTATAATGTAATTTAATTGTAATTTGGTTTCAGGTAAGTAGGCCATAGCAGTTCACGTAAGTAAGTTACTTTTAACGTGTTTTACTTTAATTCACATTTTTGCACGACTTCAGGTATGAAGGGAAGTAAAATCTAGGTACATAAGTCCCTAAGTAAGTATACTGGTATATTTATGAATACCTATTTAATAGTACATTACGACACAAGTACGAAAAACATGAAATTCGAAACAAGTGGCGATGTTTTAAATCGACACGAGTTATGAATTTCCTTTTTGCACGTGTCTCGTTCGACGTTTTTTAGTACAGATGGCCCTCCGACGTTTTGGACCTGACGTAAAATGACGCACTAGAGCCTAAAAAAGGCACCATCTATACTAAAAATAATATCTTAACATATATGATTAAGCGAATGTGCTATTATAATTTTAATAGATATTTAACAAAATCGCAAAGAAAGTAAAATGTATTATAGATGACCGATTGAATACTTTATCGTTACGTTCAATTATATAAAAATAAAATATGTAACAAAATATCCGTTGATTATTTCCTAAGAATATTTTTGTATGTGTATTAGCGTTATTATGTCCTATTTTCTTATTATTGACCCAACATTAAACATAAATATTAATGATAGACGGGTATACTTATTTGATTGAAAAACGTGATACAATAGTAAAGTAACAATATCATTTAAAACTATAACTTATATTTTAATTAAGCCATTTAATTATAATATTAATTCACATCAATAAAGCAATTGCCCATACACTGTGGCGTATATAGGGAAGGCCTATGTCCACCAGTGGACTGAAACGAGCTGATGATGATGATGACACCCATAATATAAAGTGTCAGAATACAGCCGCGGCAATGAAGGCAATTTCGATAGCGATCAACGTTATCGCCGCCTTGACGTGTATGAAATTGGCTAAGGAACTAATTTTCAGCTGCTGTCGCGTTACTGCGACATAGTACTTAAATTACTAACTGCTTAAAGCGCTTGTGACTTTTAACAACTTTGGATTTAGTACCACCTTGAATTTGCAGTGATTTTATGTTTTGGCGTCTGCGCACACTTTCAATGACTTCTGCAGGCTTAGCACATGATTGGTGTGACAGTATTTCGCTGCGAGATAGATCTCCCGTCCTTTACTATCTATATTAACAAAAGAGGGACGGATAGACTATCTCGCGGCGAGATACTGTCGCGCTAATCGTGTTCTAATCATACTGGCGGGCTACCATGATCTCCTAACGCGATTTAGTTCAGGTTCGGCTTGTCACATTTTGACAGTTTGTCCATGGAACTGACACATTGCGATTCAGTAAGGCTGCAGCTCCATTGAGGCGGAGAGGAGCGGAGATGTGCAAAATTGACCAATTACATTCTTCAAATTCAAAATTCGAAACACTGTGATGCGGTCTCATTGGCCAATTTTGCACATCTCCGCTCCTCTCCGCCTCAATGGAGCCGCAGCCTTAAGGTCCTAAACTGCGGCCCTACCGCGAACTTCGAAATCCGCAATTTTCGAGGATTTGTCTCTCTCACTCTAATGACGTCTTCGTTGGAGTGACAGAGAAAAATCCTCGAAATTTACGAATTTCGATTTTCGTGGTAGTAGGCCTGAATCGCATTAGTAGACCGTGCGAGTGAGATGTGTATATATTTTATGAACGACAGACATGATATACTTGTATTGCTTTACCTTAGGTAGGGATATAGCACGGGTTAAAAAATAAAATAAGAAAAGTAACCGTATACCTGAAAATAGGTTAAGTGCTACGATCAAATACAACATGGAAGCTGCATGCCATACTAAATGGCCTCTCATTTTAAAATAGTTGTGATTGTCCCATCTAAGTTTTGATTGGCTATATTCTATTATTGTATTTGCATTTGTCAAAGATGTTGCAACGATATTGCGCTAAGTTCTGCCCATCTTGGCTCAATTGCACAATTGTTTTAGGGGCCATTTTTGAACTGGCGTTAGATGTCTATGTTTATACCTATACAGTATGGATCACCTCGTAGAGCCAAGAAAGAAACCCATTAATATTTGGATTAAATTAAAAAAAATTACAGTTTCATACATTTTGATAGCGTGATCATGAACATGTTGTATGGGAGGGTATTTTTTTTTTGTTTCGCGAATTCGAGTTTGGCCCCATAGTAAAAGTTGTTTAGTATGATCTAAATATTAATGGGTTTCTTTCTTGGCTCTAAGAGGTGATACATACTGTATAGTCGCAGGTTAGGTGGCAAAAGTACCTAAGAAAAGTGGGTAAAAAAACAGATATTGAGTAAAAAAGATGGTTAATCTTACCCTTCAAACCAATTCGATAGACTTTTCAACTTACCCCACTCTTGCCCTATTCCCTCTAAAACTAGATACCAAAACATATCCCAGTATATCTTCCCGATCTCTATCTCGTCAAAATCTCGCAAAAACCCGTACTGAAGCATAATCTTGAACCTTTGTTCCCACCCCCCACATACGGTGAGGGAGGGGGGGGAGTTACAAACAGCAAAAGTTCACGTCCTTATCTCATCTGTTTGACGGATCCTACCGACGGCTACGTATTCATATTTTATGTAGAGTACCTAATGAGTGCCAGAGGCTGACATGAAGCTTATAATTTATTTCACACATATTTACCCTATGTCAGTCTATCGCTGCAGGTAGGCCTCTCCTATTAACTATGCGACATATAGACGCATTAGGAGGTAAATATCCTTAATCGCCACGCTGGGAAAGCGGATTGGCGCTCGCAGTAATGTGTGCACTATGATGACGCTGCTGCCGGTCATCAATCTTCTACCAAGGAATTGTCAGTGACACTTCAACTTCACTGATTTATTGAGATTTGAGCTGGTGGTAGGACCTCGTGCCGGGTCCGCCCGGATATCTACCACCGTCTTACCCGTTAACCTGCCGTTAAATAGCAGTGTTTGACAATAAAATAGTACTGCTGTGTTTCGGGTTGAAGGTAAAATAGCCGGTGTAATTACTGGCATAGATAGAGGCAATCCATCTAAGTCCTCAGGGTAGCACGGGCGATTATTTGGTTAGGTACTATGTCCTCTATGTGGCCTCAGTTCCTGCTTTCCATCAGGTGGGCTGAGAGCTCAGTTGTCTACCTTGGTCACATAAAAAAATGTAAAAAACCGTTATACGATATTTACGACACCCGTGAAAAATTATAAATTTAAATGTAGTTTTCATTAAAAACGTTTAACTACATATGTACATCGACATTTGCAATAGATAGATATTCCTGATAAAATTTCGGTATAGTCATAAAAACATGACCTTCACACATTATCCCACAAAAAGCCCTCTCTGCCCGCCCTACTCTGCCGCCCAAGATCTCCGCGTCGATAACGCGCTATTTAATCAAAGATAGCATCGGGCGGGCGCCGCCCTGATAACGCTATCAGCGAGGCTGTGGAACGCACTACTGAGAGTGGAAACGTTGAAATTGTGTAAGATTTTGTATGTTTAGCTTTAGAGCGCACGTATGTTTGTGGATTTAATGTCTTTTTTAATATGATTACAGGATTAGTATGACTTAAAACAGTGTTTTAGCATGTAATATATAACTTGAATGTATGTAAGCTTAAAATCTGACCTACTGGTATATTGCTTGAAATAGCTAGCTGTAAAAAATATTAAAATTTAAATCTGTTTATTTCTGAGACAAGTGCTTATGTCTATTTTAACATTGATAGCAAAATCTCTTTTGTATGAGATTATGTGGGCAGTCACTAATTTAATTTAATGTAATTTTTTAGGTTGTTAATATTTATCGTAACAAATTCACAATTTAGGAAAACTTAGTATTTTTTGTGAGAGATATATACGGAATTATTAAAGCTGTACAATTTATGCACATACTTAAATTAAATCTAGGTAACCTATTATTTAATATCTATTTTTAAGTTGAACTTTTGAACTATGAAGATCCAATCATCTAGTATTATTTACTTTTTTATGTTATCTTAACCCAAAAGAAAAAAAAATTATGTAATGTTAATACAAAATAGCTGTGAAACTAATTCATATTAAAATAATTTCAAGCGACCTTACGTTTTAATCGATTATTGTTCGACATGTCTTACGGTTTGTCTTGAGAAACATTTAATCATCAGTTTCAAAAACGTGTATGACCGGCGTGAAATATAGCTTTAGTATTAAATTTAATTAAAATTTGTTTATTTCGAGTAACCAAGGACTCATAGGCTTACACAGTTTTATACATGACACAATACACAAAAAATTTACAGAAATTACAGGTATTATGTAACTTATATATAATATTAAAAAACACGTTCTACCACCCAGCCCGCCCCCGCCCAAGATCGGTCGCGCTCCGATAAGGCGCTATTTAATCTGAGATAGCATCGGGCGGGCGGCGGCACTGATAAGAGATAAGGCTATCGCGCGTATAAATTCTGATTCCAATCGGGAAGGACTGCTGAAAATGCTTTATGGCTCTTCTTATTTTTCTGGAAATATGTGCTCCATTTTGATTACGACGCTGAATAAAAGCTGTATGGAATATACTTATCGGTATATCAACATTTAAGTAGGTATATGTAGAGTGTAACAATCGTGATGATACGTTAAAGGTTCAATATGGAGTGGTT
>JALPQI010019701.1:0-26943 GCA_025490895.1 Thaumatotibia leucotreta | reverse complement strand
ATAAATCAAGAAAATATTATGATAATTCTGAAAAGTTTTTCACTACACAATTAGTCTCTTATTTTTTAGTTTTTCAGTGCAATTGGTACACATAATTATAATACTCATCTACATTAAAAAAGTCAAAAAAAACACATTGAGCTTATAATAATTGTGACCTGTTCATTAGGTCCCTATTATGGGACAAAGAAATACATAGAAGGTAAAAAATATCAGGGATCTCTAAGGCCAACACTATTTTGGTTGGATATAAAAAGTGTAGAAAATACAGGGTGTTTGGTTAGCGGTGTCGGAGCTTTTAAGGGCTTAAACTACAATAAATTTTATCGATAAATTACCATATATTTTTTTTTGTGCCAACGATAATTAAATGGCGGTCATTTTAAAATTTCAAACAGACGTATAGGTGCGCACGTAATATTTCTGGAATTATACGTTTGTTATCGGTCCTATCCTAGTTGTACCTACGGAGTTAAGTTTAATTAAAGTAATTAGTTATTATTCATAAGCTTCTTCTTAAGTATGAATTTCAATTCGAAATTCCTGTAGGCGTAGACTTTTTAGCTATTAGTCCAATACCCAATACGTCGAAAGTGAAAATAGAGACTCAACGACATTCTCTAATGTTTGCGATGCTCAAATGTTTAGTTTTAGTATCTGTCTTACCTGAAAACGTAGTGCGTCCGCTATCTCGAGTTTCCTCCTTCATCTTTCTTATATACATATCAAGGAAGTGTCGACTGTGGCTCTCGTCATATGTATCCATCGCGTGTTCAATTAGTTTCTAGAACAAAAACATACATATACCTAATGGGAGAGAATGGAATTAACTCTTCATTAAATAAATATATACCTATCACCGCAAAAAATCAAAACTGCCCAAGCCGAATGTAGCTCTTCATTGATTTGTTGAGATCGTCTACTCTACATTTCCTACGGGATTAAATAAATAAATATCTTGGGACATCTTACACAAATTAACCTAGTCCCACGGTAAGCTCAATTAAGGCTTGTGTTGTGGGTACCAGGCGACGATATATACAATAGATAGATACGTATAGATACTTAGATACATACACGGCCATGACCAAGGAACAAACATTTGTGATAAATAAATACACAAAGAATGCCCTCGCCGGGATTCGAACTCGGAACCTCCAGCTTCGTAGGCAGGGTCACTGCCAACTAGGCTACAGAGGCTGACAACAAAGTGTAAGATAAGTGTCTAAACAATGGTTACGTACTCTGAAAAAGTCCGTCAGAAACTTATTCTCCGTATATAAATCTTGAAATCCACTCCATTTAGGGAACACAGTCTTTAGCCACGGAGTTAAGGTGATAGCCCCGCCGAGGTCGTTGGAACTGCGCTGGAACCTGACAATATACGAATCATGAATTTAATAATGTGTAGAATCTTGTGTCAGGCAGACTGATCTGAATCAATAGTGTACTGTACTGTTGAAGGGTGCTCCAAAATACCAACTATGTCAAGAACATAATGGACGGATGTGACTTTTTAGGGCACATAGCCGTACCAATCGTCAATTGAATCCAAAAAAATGTAAACAAATATGGCTGACTTTCCATAGCATTTGACGTCTTTGACACACATCGTGAAACACGTTCGAAGATATATTTTCACGTTCGTACTAATAAATATCAATAATTTTAACTAAATATGTACGTGAACTTGGTAATAAAACCAAGATTGTGTTCTAAAAGTGCGTGATTATGGTATAATGCAAGTTTACATTTTTGTGTAGTTTGTTTATATTTTTTTGGATTCTACTGACGAATGGTATACCTACTCGCGTATTGGTGCACGTGAGAGGGATAGAAAGTAAGTTACGCTATCGAATGCATTAAACACATATAATTATATTATAAGATATTGTCCGGTACATCATCATACCTGAGGGTGCTCCTGGCCAGAGCCCAAAGCGCATGGTAGTCTTCCCGGGGTAAAGTCAATCCGGTGAACACACGAAGCATTCCGTTGATGAAAGGCACGGCCAGATAATGTGGTAGGTACACCAGTTCTCCGTTGACCAGTTTCTGAAATTATATGAGCTCTATTACTGATTATTCGCAACTTAAACATTATCAAAGCTACGAAATGGGAATCAAACAATACTTGAACTTAAAAAGTGTTGTTCTATCGAGGTGCACTCGCGTACACTCCGTTTGAACTCAGAAAACCCTTAAGGTGGGCTTACACCATCCCCCACTCTACGAAATTACACAAAATGTATTTCGTAGAGTGGGGACAGAATGAGCATTCGCTCGTTTGGAGTAAACCCGCCGTTAGGATCCAAGAAAGAGACGGAATTTTAATGAAATAAAAGTACTTTTATTGTTTTCCAAAGTATTCTCCTTTGTGTTTAATACACTTTTTCATTCTCTGAAACCAGTTTTTAAAACAGTTATTGAAGTCTGAAGTGGGGGTTGACAAAATGGCCATTTTATAAGCGTCGACTGCTTCTTCCGCGGTCTGAAAACGCTGACCACGCAACCGATTCTTTATTTTCGGGAAAGTAAAAAAATCGTTGGGACTTAGGTCGGGGCTGTACGGAGGATAGTCCAGTAATTCGACGTTTCCGCCCTTCAGATAGTCGTCTGTTTTCTGAGCGGTGTGAGGGCTGGCATTATCATGGTGTAGTATAATACGGCGGTTAGGGTTAGTTTTTCGCAGTTCAGCAAAAACAATCGGTAAACAAACGCCTATATACCAATCGGCATTGACAGTTCTTCGATCTTCAAGAGCGATAGTCGCCACGTGACCCGATTTGGAGACAAACGTGGCTACCATTTTTTTGATCGTGCTGCGAGAACGAACAACTTTTGTCGGCTTCGGTTCGTCTTCGTAAACCCAAACTCGAGATTGGTTTTTCGATTCAGGCTGATATGCGTAAATCCATGATTCGTCACCTGACACAATACTAAAAACGGCATTTGAGCTTCCTCCATTAAATCTTTTTAAAGTTTTGCGGCACCAATTGACACGTACCGTTTTCTGGTCGTCAGATAACAAGTGAGGAATCCACCGGGAAAATAACTTCCGCACGCCCAACTCTTGTTGTAAAATAACTTGTACCTGACTCATTCCAATGCCTAAAGTCTCCTGAATCTCCCGATATGTAACATGCCTATCTTCCTTTATCAGTTGGCGAACAACATCGATGTTTTGATCGGTAACGGCCGTTTTCGGTCGACCCTCACGTACGTCATCCGCAAGAGACACACGGCCACGTTGGAATTCCGAATACCACCTGTATATGGTCGTCTTTGAAGGTGCTTCACTAATAAAAGCAATAGTTAATCGGTCTCCACATTGTTGTTGTGTTAATCCACTTTTAAAGTCATAATAAATCATTGCTCTAAAACTTTCGCGGGACAGCTCCATTTTCACCAGCGACTCAACGACTTTAAAAAACAATTGAAAATCGGACATTGTTTTTTTTTTCTAAGTGGCCAGTGTTTTTGAATAATGAGACTATGCTTGTAAGAAAGAGGTAAAACACATGTCAAATATACGTTCCTAAGTATTAAATTCCCGAAATTTTCAGGGCATCCTACGTATCTTCGTGTTTTCCGAAGGGTTTTCTAAGTTCAAACGGGGTGTACCTACCTTTTCGTCATCATTCCTCGGACCGTTGATCCTCATGTCGATCATCTCCTTGATCTCGTGAGCGATAGCATCCTCAAGCGTGCCACTGCGCCGCCCGAACCCAAAGTCACGCATGTAGCGGAGCGAGAACCGCCGCTGAGTGTGCCAGAAGTAGCCGTCGGTGAAGAATATTCCTGCAATTAAATGACGTACATAATCAGCTAATGAAAAACAGAAATAAACGACTTCAACCAATGCTGACATTTAGTTATTCTTATTCGTTCATTTGTCGTGCACATACTTAATGCAAATTTATGACTTATAAAGTTTTCTCATGGATGCCATTGTCAGATGGTCGGAACTGGATCAAATTGAAATGGGCCCAATCGGTACGCATAATTTTCAAATAAATAAAAAATCATCAACATCAGTTCACCCAGTCGGAGGTTCTGAGGTAACAAACATAAAAAAAACATAGACTCGAATTAAGAACGTTCCTGTATTTGGAAGTCAGTTGAAAATCCAGCAATAAACAAAGGCCGCCTTGCATCGGTTTCCTCATTGCTGAGGAAGTCGTGGTCGTGGTCATTCATTAAAAACATCAGCTTCTCCCTGATTTTCCATCTGTTTGGTATGATAAGACATAGAAAGGCTGTTCTTCTTGGCCATGTCATGGTATATTTTTGTACGGATACCGCGATATTTCCGATTGCGTCCAATAGCACGAGGCCCGTCAAGTTGCGAATTAGATTGAGTACACCGTAACCTAACTATTGTGTTGTTACGTGGATCTTAGCAGTAGCAAACTATTTGTTTACCTGTAGATAGGTTTAGGCCATCTTTCGAAGCCGATTAAAAGTAAGCATTTATGAAAAATCTATGTCAATGTCCAAATCTGTCTCAGGATGATTCTCCGGGGAGTGTTTTAACCGCTCAAATTCGTCATTGTCGTTCCGCGATTATTACCAAAACGGAAGGACGAGTAGAAACAACATTGATTACGCTAGACTTGGTATGGGTACTGAATTACGTTTACTTTAAAATGACAGTCTTAGGGTCATCTCTTCTAACAATACTTGCCGAGACGGCAATGACGAAATAATAACGCTGTAAAAACGTCGAATATTCACCCCTCAACTATTTACACTAAATATAAAGAAGAATATCCAGATACTAACCCAGCCTTTTCCAGAAAGACCGTAGCCTCCCAACAATGATGTCCAGACGTCCATCGAACTCCTCTCTGTTGAGGATTTCCTTGACAAGAGCCGGGTCGTTGGCGACCACCGTAGGGAAACATCCCAGGTAGCAACCCACGAGCCCTGTCTTATACCGTCTCCCAAGCTTCAGGAAGGCGTCTGCAAAGTTATTCGGCGATATGGCGTGGAGTAAGAAGTAGGCTCCGTACACTGGTAAACTTGGTGGTCCTGTGAGAGATGCAATAAGTCAACACAAGTACGTTTACATACAATGCAAAGTATCATCTACGCCTGTAACTAATTTTTATTTTCTAGTTTTTGGTGCAATAAAAACCGTTTAACTTAAAACTTTTTTTACCTATTTTTATTCTGGTTATAGTAGCAGACAAATTTACCCAACTTGACAAAACTTGCGGTGCGTTGCGGTATGTACAGTCGTTTTCATAAATATATGAGCTAATCCAAGGTTTCAAAATGACATATTACCTGTCATATTAATCTGAGCATGTGTCACATAAATATGGTAGCAACTGAAAAATCATAAATATCTGTAGATACTAATATTTTTCAAAATTATATAACAGAAGCTCAACAAATATCTAAGAAAACAAAATCAAAAGATAGTACAAATAATGATGAATCTATTTTAATAATCTATTAGATTATTAAGAGATAGTACAAATAATGATGAATCTATTTTAATAATCTATCAGATTGTTAAAAGATAGTATAAATAATGATGTTTTATTATTATCAAAAACAGTATGTCATAAAATAACTTTATCTTCATATAAGAAAAATGCCCGAAATGGCTCTTATTTCTTTAGTAGTATTAATACTTAGATAAAGTCATTTGTAATTAGAGATGAAAATGCTACGTAAAGATTCGTAGTTTATGTTTAGAAGTAATTAAGGTGTGTTAGTTATATATATTTTTTATATCTAAGAAAAAAACCGTTTTTTTTTGTCAATCCGCATACTGTTTTATTTATTCCATAAATGACTACAGAGATGCTTAAAATTATCTGTAGAATAATAAAGATTTACAAAAAAGATCTATAGAATCATAGTACATTTGTATGGTTGGGTAGAAGTGTCCGAGGCCGGTATACCTATAATTTAAAAAATCACCATGTTGCTCCAAGCCGATTGATTTGAAATAATTATATTTTAATACGAAAAGAGGTGTAACATCAGTTTTGAAAAAATTATGTAAAAAAAGTTTGATTTCAAGGATTCATTCTTATTTTATGTTTCACAAATAAATATTCGATAGGAAGTAAATGCGCTTATATTAATTTAGTGATAGTGCGTACTCTATTAGTCTAGAGCGTTTGTTTATTGTATGAAAAGATGTAGAGCCACTTTAAATTATTGATTTTGTTTGGTTCATTGTGTTTATTCCTAGGCCCTTTTGAGCATTTAAAAATTTAATGCAGCGGAATAAAATGGATATTCATACAGTTTTACTTTTAGGAGTAAAATGACCAGTAGGTTTATGATAGTACCACAGTAGGTTTATGATAGTTTAATCGTTTTGTCGTTGTTGCCGTCAGGTTCTAACAAGTATGTAAGTGCGAAAGTGATGCGTAGCACGATAAATCGATAAAACGGGATCATCATAAGCCACCAGAGCTTTAACTTTTATTTTTGAAAAGAACAAAATGAGGTACTTTTCTTCTTCAATTTATGAATAAAACGCGTTCATTTTCCAGCATGTTTGAGAAAAAACTATTTAGTCACAATGTGTACTTGACATTTTAGCTATCACACAAAAGTCAGGAATACCGGTATTAAATAGAGGTATTTAATATCGGTAATAGTGAATTTATAAAACAAAAGCGGTATGACACCATTACCTCTAATTCGAATACAGGTATTGTTTTTTTAGCGGTAATTGTTTGATAATTCTAATACAGGGTATTCAATAAAACCGGTAGTGCAATACCTGATCGTATACGATTCGATTACAGAATGGCCTTTTGGCTGAGCCTGCTGTTCTTCAAAAATGTTCAAACCTTGCAATAAAACTATCTAGACCAGTAATCGTTACAAAAGCAATGTAAAAATAAACAATAATAAAACTTATCAAATAATAACTAGTGGGATTGCGTATTGTCTGTAAACTAACCTGACACTATACCAGGTGATCTATCCAAATGGGTCATTATGTCAGTTTTGGAAACCATAATAGAAAGCGAATTCTTGTCTTAGGAACATTGATTTAGAATATATAAGTGGATCCCCAAACAGCTCAAAAAATGGCCCCAAAGAATGGGCTGCAGAAGTAAATATTGCGGTCCTTTTGCTCCGCTATTCAGTTCTGACAGTTGACATTTGGTCACCTTACCCATCATTATTCCTTAAACATAAAAAGTTTCTACTATTTTGCGGTGTTGTTCGCAAATTTGACACTTATTGCTCACTTCACAAAGTTTTTTATTCTTTGAGTTTTTTTTATTATAGTTTATTGTAAGTGAGCGTTATTAGCTTCAACTGAAACATGATAGATATGACTTTTAGTGCCACTTTTCTTGGTTTTTTTGTTTGGCTCTGTGCGTCCATTTATTATTTAATGTCATTGCTTAGGAACCATAAAGATCGATTTTAGTACAAAGAAAATATGTATTCATACACTTAAAAAAATACGTGTACTCGGCCCAGGAACCGAACCTACACTTTTTGAAAACTAAGATTTCGTTATTTTCATTTGGATATCGGTTGTGTACCTCTTAAATAGGACATGTTCCTAAGAAACATGATATCTAAAATTTAAAAAATGCAGTATTTTTTTTTCAATACTTTAGTGCCGCCGCTGGCCCTTTGATTTGACTTTGTATGGGGAAGTTACAAACTATGAAAGATATCGAAATCTGTTGTTAGGAACCATGGCTTCGTTTTTAGGTTTAATAATAATGGCATGGTTCCTAAACACCGATTTCGATATCTCTCATAGTTGTACACTTTCATTGCGGACCAGTGCTACGCGCTACGCTAGCCGATCCCGTGATTTTTCCGCTTTGTAGCGAAAATGAACCTCCCACAGAGAACTCCTCTCGGGGGTTCCCCGCGCTCAAAGTGTTAAAAACAATGCATTTTATTAGTTTTAAATATCATGTTTCTTAGCAACATTAACTATTTATAAGAGCTATACAACCAATATCCAAATGAAACAAAAATGTTTTTTTTTCAAAAGTCCAGGGTCGATTCCTGGGCCGAGTTTTCTTTTTATTAAATCGATTTCATGGTTCCTAATACAAGATTTAGCTATCTGTTATGGATTCCAAAACCTCCATACTGACCGATTTGGATTAATTTAGGTGTTTTTGTTGTTATTATTTAAGTTTATTTACTAATGGCTACACCCTAACGAGTTCAAATTCCACACGTAGTAATTAACCCTGTAATGTTTTAATATTTTTTTATTTATTTCATCATACAGTATCTTCAAAACAGCACAATATAGGTAGGTTACCGAGGGGGAAAGTGACATATGGGAACGAGTTTGAAAGACCCGAGTTTGCAGTACAAGCTAGTTTCCTGCTATTTAAAAAAAAAATTTTTTTTCTTTATTTTATAACTCTTAAGGAAGATTTGGATGTTTGATTTTTCCTTAACTCATGAGAAGTATGAGCATGGTAAGGAAGTGTGATCAATGATCATGATCAGTGACGAAATGAAATCGTAGAACCTTATTTACCCAATTTAAAAGAAAACTATTTGCATAAAGTTTGATTTCATATGCGTAAATGCTACTCATTGTGTTTATCATCTTTCTCGAGCTGTGCAATAATAAAATAAAACATTAAATAAACTAAGTTATGTAGCAATTGAAATAAATCAGTCGACGTAAGCACATTCCCCTTTAAATAAAATTGAAGTCGCTTAATAAAGGTTTAATTTATTTTCAACAAGTTCCTAAGGCTACTCATAGAAAAAATGGTAGAGCTTTTTTTATTTTAAAAGCCTTAATTTTTAAATTTTGATGGCTTTTTCTGCAAAGAAAATGATTTGCCAAGTTTGTTTGCGTATTTTGGCCGCCAAGAATAATATTTTTGATAGTACAAAAAATCGATATGTACTTATAATCAGAATGAATGTCTAATAACAGGATTTCCTAACCTACCTACTTCCTGTTCATTTGTCCTTTAATGTAACATCCTGTATTTTTGCATTTTTTTAATTACGTTTTGGAAGTGGGAGAGGTTATCACATTTTTAGGGTTCCGTAGCCAAAATGGCCAAAACGGAACCCTTATAGTTTGGCCATGTCCGTCTGTCCGCAGCATAGCTCATTGGCCGTTAATACTAGAAATCTGCAATTTGTTACACATATACATATTAATCATGCCAACAAAAAGTGGTAAAACTAAATGTAGGAAAAACATTTTTTTTGGGTACCTCCAACTGGTGAAGTGGGTATGATTTTTTTTTATTAGCTGCAATCCAATAGTTTGGGGTATCATTGAATAGGTCTTCTAAGAAGAATAAGGGTTTTTAAAAAAGTTTTTAACTAAAGAGAACATTTTCGGTGATAATCGATCCAGCGGAAAAAAAAATTGTGTCCCCTCTAACTTATGATCCGTAGGTCCCAAAAATAAAAATCAAATCATGTAGGCTAATATCATATTTTAAAATAAAACTTAATTTCGAACATAATCGGCCCAGCCGTTTTTGAATAACTACGGAACCCTATACTCAGCATGATTTTGGCCGGTGTTTTTTGAGCGAATACCAATGTTACAAACGTTTAATAACATCATCAAGAAAACTCTATTGTTTTCAAAGACCTCCATTCTACCTTCTTCAAGTAGCACTTCCTACGTGCGTAAAAATTCTCGATATGCAAATGAAAAAAAGACTAACCCTTTTTGGCAATATAATTCATAATATTACGTACATATTTTTTACCCACTTTTTGTATTTTTTTAAGACAGAATTTTTGTTCTACCTAATAATGGTGGCCCGAGGTGACGAAAAATCAGATCTATTTATTTATTTGCGAAGTAATGGGTTAATAAGGTATTTAAATGCTACGGATTCTCTGAGGAACTCGCACCCTATTTGACACTACACTTCCATGACAAACTTTTTTAAATATTAGATGTCATATATACCAAAGAAAAAGACCAATCAAAAATAAAACTCAACTTAAAAATATTGTTCAAACTTGCTACGGAATGTTGATGTTACTTACTTTAAATTAAACCCGGAAATGCTATGTGTCCGGTGTCATGTGTTAAGATGATATGTAAAGACATTTCATGCATTTTTTTTACAAATTGGACTGCAAACAAAACTGTCTTTTGTTTTGAAACGTCAAATTGTGACACTAGGTCTTGACATTCAGCCACAGAAAAAAAAAACCTTAGAACTAATGTCTATACCACCAGGTAAAAGGATACCTACCTCAAACAGATTAAAAAAAAGTTACTCGCGAATGTTTTTTTTAATGTTTTACGATACTGTACTATTAGTTTATCTACAAATTAAATAGTATGTTTCGGTAAAATCAGTTCGTTTTATTTCATGGCAAGTTTGAGAAAAGCACTATACAAATCTCGGCGAGAAACAGGGTTACAGGCCGCGTATCCCTATTTGGCCTCAGTTCCTTCGGCCAGATATCTACTGGGCCTGTAACCCTTCGTTTCCCGTCCCCTATAGTACTATTTAGTACAATGTACTATTACACAATTACAAATGAGTTGTTCCATGAAAATAATATATGATAAGTTGACAACCTTTATTGCTCAACATAATTATATCTACATTACAAGTAGGTAGGAACAACTCGTGAAGAAAAAGTGTCATCGAGAAATTCCATTGTGGCCTTCGTCAGTAGCTCCACTGCCCCATAAATCATTTGATGAATGTAAATGTTTGATTGGGTGCATAAATCTGTTTGTGCCGATAATAATTGAGGAGCTCGCTCAATTTTTTGAGCTTCTTCCCTTTTGTTACCAAACATGTATAGAAACCTAGTGACAAAAAAGGAAAATTCCATACAAACTTCCTGGTACATTTTGGGAAATATTATATAATACAATAAAAAAAATTGTATAAATGAAATATTAATTAAGAAAACCGACAGAATAGCACATTCGCCCCTATTCTTTCCTGCACTTTATTTTAGTCCCCTTATGCTTACCTTTTCCTACGCTTAACTAAAGCATGGGAAAAAATATGTGCTTACTTTGCACTCACAAATAATTAATAATTAAAATTAAAAATCATGTTTATTTAGAAAAACAAGAAAAAGGATTCCATGCTACACCCCGACCACCCAGTGAAACTCATTGGAGTGAGAAAAGCTATAATCAATTTAGGAGCCTATCTGATTTTTCTGGAAAGTGAAGAAGAAAAAGGAAAGTAACATTATAAAATATTAGTCGTTTTTCTTACCAGGTGGGAAGTTGCAGGGTTTCTTAAAGGCGCTGTTGATAATATACAACAGCACAAGTGGGAGCAACACCACGGCTACGACCTCTGCGAACATCTTGGTCCCCGTGTGAAGTCAGAGCATCGACTGGCTACCTTGCAAACGGTCCGGTATTTATCAAATTACAAAGAGGCTATCAAAGCTATAAGCTACATAAGTATAACCTAATAAATTATAATATGTTACTGGGAATCAGTACGCACGAAATTGATTGTGCATTTCAACGATGATTTTTCGTTTCGCGTAGAAACGTTAAAGTATTAACAGACATTCGAATATGGTACGTCCCAACCCACGGACGGTGCGGTGCGCTAGACTCGCCACACCATCGTACCGTACAAAAAACGGTCAAGTGCTTTTCATGCTACTAGACAATGATCACGTCGGTATGCCTCCGAATTTATCCAAAAGCCCTAAATTTGTGCGTTAGTTGTGGCAAAAATCGTCACTACAACACCAATTGAGAAGCAGATAAAAAAAAGAAAGAGCAAAATTTTATTTTCACGACAGGGAGTTAGTTATACAGTCTTAATCTCATAATTATGCGACTTATTTGAGACCTTGATGATGATTTATTTAATAACTAATGTGTCTACTTCTATAAGAAACAATGCATATTTCAATATAAAGTAATATAATTGGCTTAATAATGGTATTTGTGCATTATATGGGTGTGAGGCGTGGACCATGACGCAAAAGGACAGAGAGATACTGGAAGCTTTTGAAATGTGAAGCTGGAGAAGAATGGAGAAGATAAGTTGGACAGAAAAAATCACAAATGAAGAAGTGCTTAAAAGAGTGAATGAAAAAAGTAGTTTGTTGAAGATAATAGAAAATATAAGAGGGAACATGTTTGGCCACCTTATACGACATGACGCTTTGATAAAAACATAATTGAAGGAAGGATTGAAGGAAACCGAGGAAGAGGGAGACCTAGAATAAGTTACATGAAACAAATAAAAGATAAAGTAGATGTTGTGTCGTACAAAGAAGTCAAGGAGGCGGCTTTAGACAGAGTTAGATGGAGTTACGCCGACAAGAGTTTGACTCTTAAATTAATGATGAATGGTATTTGTATTTTTAGGGTTCCGTAGCCTAAATAGCAAAAACGGAACCCTTATAGTTTCGCCATGTCCGTCTGTCCGTCTGTCCGTCCGTCCGCATCATAGCTCAGTGGCCGTTAATACTAGAAATCAGGTATTAACCATGCCAACAAGGTACAATAAAAAGTAGAAAAAATTTTTTTTCCTCCCCAACTGGTGAAGTAGGGATGATTTTTTTATTGTATGTAATTCTATAGTATGGGGTATCATTAAATAGGTCTCTTAAAATAATAAGGGTCTTAAAAAAAAGTTATTTTCTAAAGAAGAAAAAAAATGTGTCCCCCCTCCTCTAACTTTTGATCCGTAAGTCCAAAAAATATTTAAAAAATCATGAATAGTGGGCTTATAGAGTACTTTAAAATAAAACTATTTCGAACATAATCGGCAGCCGCTTTTGAATAACTACGGAACCCTACGCTGAGCATGGCCCGACATACTCTTGGCCGATTTTTGTTAAGAATGTTTACACCTTCGCTACGGCAATTAGTTTAACTTGTATTTAACCATATCGTGTTCAGGGTCGAAATACGCCGAACTGATGATAGATTCAAAAGCAGAAAACCCGAAGAATTACATAAGAAAATAACCTACGCAGTGACATTTAGTTTGCTGCTAAGATGAACTTTAAAAGAGGATTAGTGATCAAAGATCTTCAAAAAAAGTGTACTAAAAAACTAAATTTACTAGAGCCCTAAACAGGAGGAACCTATTTAATAACCTTCTATTTAGTATGATTCTGATTTAAAAAATCTGAACATATTAGTTTTTAGCTAACTTTCTCTTGAAATTCTTACACAAATCAACCTAGTACCACGATAAAATAAATAAGGGTTCGTGTTACGGGTACCAAATGGCGACATAATATAATACATACATAGTTAGGTACTAAAACACATAGAAAACCTGCATGACTGAACAACTAATATCTTACATAAGACAAACGTACAAAGATCCCGATTTACTCTTATTATCAGTACCAACCGAGCTACATAGGCTGTCAACATTCTAAGATAGATATATTAAAAAATAAAAGGCTAGTCAAAATAATTATAGTAGGTTTTTTGGCTATATAACAAAAAATAACTCATAAAATAATAGAAAATAAATAAGAAAACAAGTGAATTGAACATAATTAAACGTATATTTTAATTTAATTATGTTTATATTTGACCCCCTTCAGCTTTCTAACATTTAATGGAATCATTTAGTTTTGGCTAGAAATTTAAGAAAGTCCGCCTGTCTGAGGCAGGGCCGCTACAATGAACATAGACATTATACACTTTTCGTTCTTATACTCAGCTATTTTTGATGATTATTGCTATATGCAAGATGTCCAGTCAGCAAAAATATCTCACTAAATAGATCAATGTACAGATAAGTTTCCAGAATAGGTGCCTAATATTTTCATTAAACATTCTTGGTATTCTTCTTCGCACATTTATTAGCCTTAGGATCATTTTCTATGGCACTCTATGAGTTGGTACTCATAGAGTGCCATAGAAAATGATCCTAATAGTCGCCAGTCTGTAACTTAGTCAAATGTCATCATCATCATCAATAATCTGTTGAATAAGTACATTGCGTAATAATCCCGATTCTGTTCTGCATGGCAATTTACATGAGAACTTTTTCATGAACCAGTGATAATAAGAATGTTCTGCAATTCATGTCTAGTCAATTCAAAGTACAGAAGGAAAAACCACCTAACATTTAACAGAATAAGGTGGGAATTTGCCCTGATTTTTTTAAGCACTGGACATGTTTTTTCCGAGGACCCTTCATCTGTGTTACACTTGCTACTTGTTAGCACCAGGTAAGAGTGAATAGATAGACGTACCTACGGTTGCTAAATAGTTTTGCGGCAAGTAAGACCCTGCCTACAAAATTTGCCAATAGACCTGGATTCAAAATGAAGCGCATATTTGAAAACTTATTTGAGTGGAAATGACGAAAAATTTAATAAAGTATAAGGAATATTTTCTTCGGTTACCGCGAGGATTACACATGAAATAAAACTATGAAAACGGATAAACTCGCGTATATTCGGATAAACATCCGATATTCCGTTCGAAAACGGATATACTTGTTAATCCACAAATAAGTGAATCTTCTTCTCCATGTGCCTCTCCATTATTGTAGGTTGGAATTCAGCTTCTTAAAATGTCCCATGTAGCGTACCAGTCTAAAAAGTTGCTCAGTAGTTCTGAACAGTCCATCCCCGGATAAGACGGAGCCATGATTCCTGCGTCATCGAGGGTTTCGCCTTTCGAATAGCACTCTAAGGCCGCCCGTCCGTCCTAGATATTTTTTAATTTATCATTATCATTACTTCTGATGACATTTTGTGACTTCTTTACAGTTTAGTTAGGTAAAAATGATCACAAGATAACATTCCTAGATAGAAGTTACATTGCGGAAATCAAATGTGCATTATACAAGTTTAATATTATTCGTAGATTACAATTATTTATTTAAATCAATAACAACAATGACGTGACGCAATGTAGGTAAGTCATTCATGTCATTATGAAGGTGGGATGAAGTAGGACTTTTATAAGTGGCCAGTTATTTTTAGTCTGATGTAAGTAATATAATATCCATGAAAACAAAAGTCTTTGATGGTTTAAATAATTATTCCTTGACTATTTTTATAGAAGCCCGTGAGTAAGTCAGCAGTTTCCGTAGCAAATGGACGCCTGAAATTCTAGTCATTCAGTAATTTTAGCAATTTTGACAATTGGGGCCAGGCCAACTACCGCGAAAATCAATATTCGTAAATTTCGAGGATTTCTCTCGCACTCCAACGTCTTCGTTATTAGGGTGAGAAAAGTCAAGGATTCAAATCCCAGTTACCATTTTTTGAGCCTAGTTACAAATTACAACTTACCAGTGGAAGAAATTATTTAATCAACTCTGCTAGTGATCTGGATTTCCTCATTAAGTTCACTTTCGTGTTGAACGGCACAGGTTCAACACGAAACTGAACTTTCATACCAACATGGAACTGGCGAATGAGGTTTACGAACTTCTTTAGATATCCAGATTTCCTCGCGAGGAACGCTGTCAAAAGCTTTCTCTAAGTCCACAAAGCACATGTGCTTTTTTTGCAGTAGCCGTACAGCAGCGATGGCGTCAATGGTACCAAAATCTGCGTTGACTTTCTGGGAGGTGTTGTTCGGCTAGCTCGCTTAGGCGGGTGTTAATAATGTGTGCGAGGATTTTACCGGCACTGGAAAGAACTGCACAAAATATCGCTTCTCTCATTTACCCATTATAACCCTTGACTACCTACGTCCTAATTAATCACACAACCACTTACGTGCGCTCATGGAGACCGCTTCTTCTTAAAAGACTTGATTTATTTACTTTGGCGTGACTGAAAGGGGTTCAAATATATATTAAATAAACTTTAAATAGTTTCAGACATTTATTAACCAACAAGAATACAAAAATAATCAACATTTTGTATTTCAAACTTAACATATTTATTAACTAGTTGTATTTTCGATTACAAAACTAAGTATGCTCCAGGATAAGTTGAATGTTGTGAGGGATGTGATGGAAGGACTCACATGCAATTCCTAGCCAAAATGGCAAAAAACGGAACCATTATAGTTTCGCTATATCTGTCCGTCCGTCCGTCCGTCCATCTGTCCGCAGCATAGCTCAGTGGCCGTTAATAATAGGAATAATGTGCAATTTGGTAGTGTTATACCTACATATTAATCATGCCAACAAAGTGGTACAATAAAAACTTGAAAACAATTTTTTTTTCGGATACCTCCCCAACTGGTGAAGTGGGGATGATTTATTTATTTGCTGTAATCCTATAGTGTGGAATAGGTCTCTTAAAAAGAATAAAGGTCTCAAAAGAAAGTTTTTTTCTAATGTCTACTCGTAATGTTAAATTAATAGAAACACTAAATGAAATACTATTATCTGGTACAATACATAAATGTACAAATTATTATAGTGAAATTTGGAAACATAATGCAATTAGCTAATACTACACACACGCTACATATGACTTCAAAAATGGTTTCATTTTAGTATGGTAGGTACCAAACGTAATGTTTCACTTTCGAAGTCGGCCGTGAATATGAGTCTATTAAAATGAAAATAACGGCTACAACAATCAGGAATACGCAGTTGTTTGATTACCGTACATCTAATTAACGGTCGATGGTTTTTTCTTATAGCCGCTAATATGGGGGAATCAAGTTAGTACCTTTTAAAAAATAATCAGATCATGATTTCTTTAACATAATTAAACTACCTATGAGGTAACCATAATAATAACAATCTAGCACAATTTCCGAGTTTTAAATTAGGCCGTTAATAGATATCGATTTTGCATACGCATTATAATATATATTTAAACATTGACAACGCAAAAAGAAGCATAGTTATTTATGATAATCTTATCAGACAAGCGACAAAAATAGATAGAGAGCGCCAGCTGGTTTTAGTATAAGTACCTACTCTATTTTAAAGAATGATTGTAATCAGTTTTTATTCTAGAAGATAGGTATTATTACTAAAATGCTGTACTAATGAACAACATTGTACCTAACATAGTGATTATGCAAAACATGTGACCCTGTGTGTATCTACCTATTATAATAAAAATAAGTAAAAAAAGTTTTAAGTTTTTAAACGGTTTTATTTTAATTCGATATTGCACCAAAAACTAGAAAATAAAAATGTATCGAATCACATAACCGTAGACGCAACTATCTGAAGATTACTCGAGTGAAACTATTAACACTGTAGTGTTCCCGAGTCGGATGCTAAAAGCCACGTTTAGTCTCTATGTTAGTGGATTAAGCGTTAATTGGAAATTTTACCAAACTAAAATAAAAACGTAAGGCGTACACAATTCTGCCGTAATAAGCTAAAAGGCCGTCTTTTGACAAAAGTTACTTTCGAGATAATCGCAAAAAAACTTTTTTTTTGTAATTTCAACCAAACTAAACCCGTAAAGCCGTATAATGTCACATCTGCCGTGCAATTCCTAAACCACAGTAACTGCCAATTTTCCGATTTTTGGTTTATTGGTGATCTATCATCAGCAAATCAAAACGCATAATCCCAATCGATCGGCTTTTAATTTGGAAAACTGGAACATGGAAACTCGAAACCCCAAAAGCAGTAAGTGACTAGTTTTTCCTGCACAATGCAATATAAAGCGCAGTAAAATGGTCTACGGCTACGGATTTTGGGCCGATACTGACTAAAACGCAGTACAGGTGTAGATTTTCATGATTTTTAGCATGTAAACTCATAGTATCTCATTTATAAAGAAACTAATTAAAACACAGTATACAATTTTTATGCTAAAAGTGTTGTACTGCGTTTCCAGTTTCATAGATTAATAAGCATAATTACTAGTTAGAACGCAGTAGGAATAAAATAACGATATTTAAAGTGGTACACTACTGTTCAAATAAGTATCGTATTGCCATCTAAACTGCAGTAACAAGTTCATGAATGTACACATTATGCTGTATGTTGTATTACTTTCAATAGCAATAATACTAGCTAAAGGACAGTAGCACCCCAAGGGGCTGCAGTTTAGGCAGTATTTTTATGTTATTTGACTATTTTAACTGCATTTAGACGTTTATTTTAAGTGGCAAATTCGAATTACGAGTAGTTCCATCTCGGACCATCCTTGAAGGTAGCTTATGGTGAAATTGTTAGAACATCCTGTTTAAGATAGTAAAATAATTCTTGACCCATTTACAATTTAAAACAACTAAGGTGTCGTCTGTTGATAAACGAGTAAAAACTTTATATAAGTTTATAATAATACATAAAGATAATACATAAAGATATTATTACCAGTGATCGGTTTTTGGATTCCCCCTAGCGGGATTTCGCATATAAAAAAATACGGGTGTGACTATAAAAAATATTTAACACTATTGTATTATACACACCAGAGCATATTTTATGAAACAGAAATATGGCAATATAATTAAAGTTTATTATTCAAGTTACTATAAGAGACCCGCCGGGGGAATCCAAAAAACCGATCACTGATTATTACCTAATTATTAGGTTCTTAAAAGACAAAAAAAAATAACCTTCTCTTTAGTTTGTACACATTTAATTTTGCTATGCGAGTTATGGTTCCTAGGCGGCGGTATCATTTTATAATGCAATGCCTTGCCAACAAATATCATCGTTATGTCATAATATTCTTACATTTGTTCTTTATTGCGGTACCTCGCCGTAACGTATGAAGTAGATTATACATATGAATTATACGAATACCGCCAATACCGGTCAATAATCGAGTATTTAGAAATTTGTATTTACCTGTTTTGGGATTCGATAAGATTGCTACATACTTTTTGGTTTAAGTTTCTTTTAGGGTAATTCCAGATGCATTTAACAAATTTCTTTATGTTAGTTTAAATTCAAAGCTAAACATAAAATATGAAAGTAAATTCTTAATAATTTCTTTAATGAATTGCTACTTAATATATATACGTTGTTATTAAATTAGTCACGGATATTTTAGGGACTTTAATTTAACATCAAAACAATTAACTTTCACTATAAATAAAAAAAAACATTTACCGAACAAAAAAGAACTTTATAATTTATTTTCTAAATAATCATCCCATCATCCATCAGTAATATCCTGTCAAGATGTTTGTTTAACACTGTCTGTCATGGCCTTATTAAAGGCCTCCACAAACCGACCGGCGGTTCTAGAATTATTACTAAAGAGGTTTCATTTATTTATCTTATTAACAGGGTGCCTTAACGAATCAAATTTGTTTCCTAGTTTTCTCCAAAAAACATAACAAAACCTTTAACGTGTCATACATAAATATACTCCAGGAGCGGAGTACTATTGTAGTAATAGGTCATAATTGATGACAATTTATTATTTTATAGGGTTTTGTATTATAATAAGGTCAATATGGGTAAGTGTGTCATACTTTTGTAAAAGTTAACTTGAAACAGATAAATCAAGATCCCAAAGCTGTATTTCGAAATGTGTTCTACCTAAAGTACAATATGATAAGGTTCATCTTTAGCAAGAAACCATTTATATTATGTTATTTGATGACTGAGAGATGGTATTTAATGTCTTAAAATAAAAGACCGTCAGTCACATTTCCCCAATAAATTGAGGTAAGTGTAGCTGCATTGTTAGTGCACGCTAGACAGCAAATTTTAATTTTATTATGTAATATTCATGATACTAAACGATGATAATTCAATATTTTGCATCTACATGATGTAGATAGCTGACTATTATCATATATGATAAAATAAAATCCGGGGTAACTGTGGCATATGTGTTCCTAGCTGGGGTGGAAAACCTTTTTTAAATATAAACGCATTTTTAAGAAAAATCATTTTATAAGAGCTTGGAACAAAACAAAAAATATACTATCTAGTTAGTAAATAAAAAATAGGTACGACCTTCTCGGTACTCTCTAAACAACACAGGAAAGTAAAATTGTTAGAACTAAAACATTTCATGTAATAGGCTCCCTTTCTATAACAAGGCTCTAGGAACTTCAAACTTCAAGATACTTTTATGTGAAGTTCTGACTCTAAACTCACTAAACACTGAGGCTTCCAAACAGGCTAATACTCATACTGAGTAGTCATTGTATTTTTCTAAATATTATTTTATCCCAATAACATGTTTTATACCTATAAAAATTACAAGTACAAGCTTACTGTACATTGTAATTATTAAATTCAATATTAAATATCACATGTCCTCGACGAGACATTTCAGGTGCAGGAAGGATTGCCAAAATATCTTCACTGTGGTATAATTCACAAATATCGTCATTTTTGGGATACGAAAAGAACGATTCTTTTTTAGGAGAGCGGACTTTTCGGAGATACTTGACCACAGGATTTTTTCTGTTAAATGATATAATTTGTCCAACAAAGTGCTTTATGCTTTTTTTTGTACAAAACTGTACTAATACCCAGTCATTTAAATTATATTTTTCTGGAGTTTTTGTCAAATGTTTGATATCAGTCAAAACACAAGAAGTACCTGGACATGGACAATCCTTACTATAGACGTCGTGGTCATGGCTAAAGTTATCGGATATTTCATCAGATAGATCTAAGAATTTTGTAGAACCGTTATCTGACATATCGGTATCTCGTACCGAGTAATTACTTTCATCAGACGAAGAATCAGTGAAGGTGTTTTTTTTATTTCTCGCAGTTTTTTCCTGTTTAAGAACCAAGTTGTCACTTTTTTTATTTTCATTTACTTTTTTCGGATTAGTTTTTACAATGTTTGGGTCCAAAATTTCCAACTTATTTTTGGCGACTTTCAGCACTGTATTTTTATTTATTGTGATGTTATTTTTTTTGTTATATTTTATCACAAAGTACCCAAATATAGAGGGTCTGTTTCATAGAAGGCTCAAATAGTTCGGTATATGTTACAATAGATGTCACTAGGAGCACGATTGACTAATAATAGATTTAGTTTTATTTGAAATCCAGATATTTACTACCTGTTAGTGCACAGTTTTAATTAATTTAGCATCATACATCGAAAATAGTCAAAACCACCCTTTCTAGAAGAGTAAATTAGTAAATAAAAAAATTAACTATTTTTGGAATAAATTGATTTCAGCGCCATCTATTATTGCACGTACATATTTTTATGCGTTTTTCTCGATACGCGTCAAACAGTACACTACTCGAGTCTTGACAGAAATAATCTATAGATGTCGCTAAACAAAATCTTGCATATATTGATTTTAAATGTTTAAGGAGGTCTAAAAAACCGAAAAACTAATAAATACATACAAAAAAAGTAAAAAGTCCCTAAATCGCTAATAATAACAAAAAAATACATACATTACAAGTCATATGCTAGGATTTGAACCCGTAACATAACAACTGATAACAATAAATAGCTGAGAGCCTACCGCGAAACACGTACGAAGTGTTGCCTCTCTCTCGCGAATTCCACTATAAGTGTGTCAGGGAGGCAACACTTCTTTCGTTGTTCGCGGTAGGGCCTCTGATTAGGGTATATCCGAATTATATAACAAATACATTGCGGCGCGGCGTTGCCGTTTAGTTGTCAGCATTCTCTTTGCTTTACCGTAATCTGACGAGCTGGCAACAAACGAAACGAGAGCCATAGAAAATTGAAGGTAATCTGAGCATTGCATTCTGTTTCTATTCTACGCTTCAATACCAAACTCACATAGCGAAATAATAATTAAACTCTTACTAATGGCACTCTATCAATATCATTGGCAATAAATAGCTCTACTCTGTCCAACATCCAACAAACTCTGTAAGAAAAAAAGGGCTAATACTAATTTTCTCTTATTGTGTCTACATTTTTTGAATTTTCCATTTGTGTCCATTCTAAGATCCAAGATGGCGGGAACTTTTTTTGCAATTTTCATCATTGTACTCGTTTCTGACTAATTCGCATACGTGGAATATCATTTCTGGGTCCATTCTAAGATCCAAGATGGCGGGAACTTTTTTTTTGTAATTCTCATCATTATACTCGTTTCCGACTAATTCGCATACGTGGAATACGATTCCCGGGTCCATTCTAAAATCCAAGATGGCGGGAACTTTTTTTTGCAATTTTCATCATTGTACTCGTTTCTGACTAATTCGCATACGTGGAATATCATTTTTGGGTCCATTCTAAGATCCAAGATGGCGGGAACTTTTTTTTGTAATTTTCATCATTATACTCGTTTCCGACTAATTCGCATACGTGGAATACGATTCCCGGGACCATTCTAAAATCCAAGATGGCGGGAACTTTTTTTTGCGATTTTCATCATTGTACTCGTTTCTGACTAATTCGCATACGTGTAATACGATTTCCGGGTCCATTCTAAGATCCAAGATGGCGGCTACTTTTTTTTTGTAATTTTCATTATTATACTCGTTTCTGACTAATTCGCATACGTGTAATTAATACGATTTCCGGGTCCATTCTAAGATCCAAGATGGCGGGAACTTTTTATTTTGCAATTTTCATCATTATACTCGTTTCCGACTAATTCGCATACGTGGAATACGATTCCCGGGTCCATTCTAAAATCCAAGATGGCGGGAACTTTTTTTTGCAATTTTCATCATTGTACTCGTTTCTGACTAATTCGCATACGTGTAATACGATTTCCGGGTCCATTCTAAGATCCAAGATGGCGGGAACTTTTTTTTGCATTTTTCATCATTATACTCGTTTCTGACTAATTCGCATACGTGGAATACGATTTTCGGGTCCATTCTAAGATTCAAGATGGCGGGAACTTTTATTTTGCAATTTTCATCATTATACTCGTTTCCGACTAATTCGCATACGTGGAATACGATTTTCGGGTCCATTCTAAAATCCAAGATGGCGGGAACTTTTTTTTGCAATTTTCATCATTATACTCGTTTCTGACTAATTCACATACGTGGAATATCATTTTTGGGTCCATTCTAAGATCCAAGATGGTGGGAACTTTTTTTTGCAATTTTCGTCATTATACTCGTTTCCGACTAATTCGCATACGTGGAATACGATTTCCGGGTCCATTCTAAAATCCAAGATAGCGGGAACTTTTTTTTGCAATTTTCATCATTATACTCGTTTCCGACTAATTCGCATAAGTGGAATACGATTTCCGAGTCCATTCTAAAATCCAAGATGGCGGGAACTTTTTTTGCAATTTTCATCATTACACTCGTTTCTGACTAATTCACATACGTGGAATATCATTTTTGGGTCCATTCTAAGATCCAAGATGGCGGGAACTTTTTTTGCAATTTTCGTCATTATACTCGTTTCCGACTAATTCGCATACGTGGAATACGATCAAGATGGCGGGAACTTTTTTTTGCAATTTTCATCATTATACTTTTTTCTGACTAATTCGCATACGTAGAATACGATTTTCAGGTCCATTCTAAGATCCAAGATGGCGGTAATTTTTTTGTAATATTTGTCAATGTACTCGATTTCGACTAATTTATAAACGTGTAACCCTGATTTGGGGTTAATTTAATATCCAAGAGTTTTTATATTTAGCATGTTAACTACCGTGTAACGTGTAACCTATAATGAAAAAAAAACTGCACAAAAGTTCAAAAAAGGTGCCGCCATTTTGTATCTTACAATTGATGTACTTTTGGGCAGTTTTTATCATTAAAGATACTCCATTTCCAATACATATACGTAAATAACCTTAGATCTTAAATTCGCCCTAAATTCGGGTTCCACGTTTGTAAATTAGTCGAAAACAAGTACAATGATAAAAATTACAAAAAAAAGTTCCCGCCATCTTGGATCTCAGAATGGACCCCAAAATCGTATGCGAATTAGTCAGAAACGAGTATAATGATGAAAATTGCAAGAAAAATGTTCCCGCCATCTTGGATCTCAGATGGACCTGGAAATCGTATTGCAAGTATGCGAATTAGTCAGAAACGAGTATAATGATGAAATTTACAAAAAAGTAGCCGCCATCTTGGATCTTAGAATGGACCCGAAATCGTATAACACGTATGCGAATTAGAAACGAGTACAATGATGAAAATTGCAAAAAAAAGTTCCCGCCATCTTGGATTTTAGAATGGACTCGGGAATCGTATTCCACGTATGCGAATTAGTCAGAAACGAGTATAATGATGAAAATCGCAAAAAAAAGTTCCCGCCATCTTGAATCTTAGAATGGACCCGAAAATCGTATTCCACGCATGCGAATTAGTCAGAAACGAGTATAAAGATGAAAATTTAAAAAAAAGTTCCCGCCATCTTGGATTTTAGAATGGACCAGGAAATCGTATTCCACGTATGCGAATTAGTCGGAAACGAGTATAAGATGAAAATTGCAAAATAAAAAGTTCCCGCCATCTTGAATCTTAGAATGGACCCGAAAATCGTATTCCACGCATGCGAATTAGTCAGAAACGAGTATAAAGATGAAAATTTTAAAAAAAGTTCCGGCCATCTTGGATTTTAGAATGGACCAGGAAATCGTATTCCACGTATGCGAATTAGTCAGAAACGAGTATAATGATGAAAAATGCAAAAATAAGTTGCCGCCATCTTGGATCTCATAATGGACCCGAAAATTGTATTCAACGTATGCGAATTAGTCAGAAACGAGTATAATGATGAAAATTGCAAAAATAAGTTGCTGCCATCTTGGATCTCATAATGGACCCGAAAATTGTATTCAACGTATGCGAATTAGTCAGAAACGAGTATAACCCAACTCTGTCAGGAATAACTAGGTACACTCTTCACGCTTCAAGTTCGTCTGTATACTCATTTTCACCCTGTATAATTATGTATGTAACACCCTGTATGTATACGTATGTATCTATCGGATATATGATCACTTTGTATAACTATAAAACGAAACGAAAGAGCTCGTGATTCTGATTAGAAAAAATGTATAAAAGTCCATATATGGAAAATTTTATAAAACGACAACAAAATAAAAACCCGCCCGTTTGCACCTTGTAAAACACTGTTTTTACAAAATCAAAGATTATGCGCAACAAAAAAATAAAAAAACAAAGTTTGAAAAAAAAGAAATAAAAGAACATTTTCAGCGCGTATAGTTAGGATTTGAACCTTACCAGGTTCAAATCCTAACTTTGCCTCTGCTTCACAGCCGAACGCATGAACCACATTACCAACCTCCCTATATCGTGGTATGGCAAAATATGCTATGTGTTACAAGTGATCATGCGTTTCGTTCGTGGCAAGGTAGTGTATACTGTTTCAGAGCCATCTGTGCCAATGGACGAACAACAAAGGTAGTGTATATACTGTTTCAGAGCCATCTGTATGCCATGCTCACGAACAACCGTGGCGCCGTCTAGTAGTGACGACATTTCAGGTGGATGCATTTTAATGTATGGTGCTGATATATCTACTTAAACTAAATAATCTCTGATTTTATCAATCCTTTTGCCCGAGTACTGATATTTTTATCATCAATAATAACTACTTTTTTCGAACTCTGTGTCCCTGAATACATTGTGGGGCAATTCGATGTGCATGGCTCGGGTGATCCTTGGCATTTTTGAGTGTCTTTAGTATGAGTATCATTCTTTTTAGTAACCTTGGTAGTATTTTTTTTTGCTACGATTTTTTCCTCGACTTTCCTTTTATTGCATTTCCTAAGTCTTTCTTCTTCTTTTTTCTTAAGTTTATTTATAACATCTTCGTGAGTGATTACCTCTGCACCACTTGCAATTTTTGTCTTTTTATTTATTGTAGTTGAACTTTCGTGTTTTCTTATGGAACTTAACAATATTTCTTCAAATGATTTTGTTGAACGTTCAGTTGTACAGAAAGGCCGTGAAGCATTTTGCGAGATTATATTGATGTTGGGAGCATTTCCATACTTTGAACAGGTCATAATTTGGTTTAGAGAAAGTGTCGCTAATGTTAGGGGATTATTAACCGCGGTCGATTTATTTTTCATAGTTTTCCATCGGTTTAACGCAACAGGATCAAACTTGTCTTCTGATATAACATTTCTGTTCAGAGGATATATACCTCCCTTTTTAAATCCATTCGTGATATTACTGGGATCAATGCCTTGCCAAACTTGACCAATTAGAACAGAAAACTCCTTCTTTGACAATTTTTTACCATAGTTAGACCTTTGCCTTTTAACCATACAAGAATCCCACTTGTCTTTGAAAGCCTTAAATACAGATAGGTCCAAAGGTTGCAACAAATGACTCGTATGTGGCGGCAACTTGATTATAGTTATGTTATGATCTCTTGCTATTTCGAGTACAGATGGCTGAACGTGAGTACTGTGTCCATCGTATATTAGTAATGTTGGTTCCCATGTAGAAGTTAAATTTGGAATAAACGATTTAGAGATAAACTCCTTAAAAGCCTTGGTCTCAATCCATCCATTTTCTGTCGCTGTATAAACCGTACCAGGATATGCATCTCCAGATGTCCACTCACTCCACGTATTTTTTTTTACCTTTGTATATGATAAAAGGTGGTCCCTTTTCACCAGCTGCGTTGCATGAGAAAAGAACTGTAGTATTATCTTTTCCTGCGTTGACAGTTGTCCGGGTTGACGCAAATCCCTTTAGCCCTACAATCTTGGTTTTTTGGGATCATTTACGAAACTTGTTTCGTCAATATTCCAAATTCTGTGTGGTTTGTTTTGCAACCCCAATTCGTGTATTTTTCTGTAGACGAGGTTGAAATATTGTTCAATCGTAAAAGGATCCGCTGCCCTTTTTCTAGAAACCTCCACTAATTGTGGTTTTTTAATAGACAAATTATGTCTGGTACAAAATCCTTTAAACCACTCTTGGCCTGGTTTACCTTCTCTGAACGGGGTGACCAGTTGGTTTTCTTCAACGTAGGTTTGAACGATATCAATTACTTCCGTTCGGCTTAGGCCAAATCCGTTTTTCTCCATTACACGCAAGCAATTGACTAGCGTTTGCTCGTGTTCTGCACTAATAGCTTTTGGTCTACCCATATTATCTGATTTTTGACCGCGTTTACCATTAACATGACTCATTATCGTTGTACGGGGTATTTTATAGTGAGCAGCAGCTTGGTACCCTG
>JALPQI010019700.1:0-18748 GCA_025490895.1 Thaumatotibia leucotreta | reverse complement strand
TTTAACCCAGGTACCATTGTTGAATGGTCCAAAACTTAATCGAATATCTTCCATTTGGTGTAATTGTTATATTAGTCTTGCTATTCATAGGCAATAACTGCTCATTAGTCATTAATAAAAAAAAACTTGTACAAAGCTGAAAAGAAGATTAGAACTGATGCTTACATATTGTAATTGAAATTGTGGACCATAGTTGAGAAGTGTATTTTCAAAAGGGCTTATTTTCACTCTGTCAGTAAGGATAATTTTTTGTATGTTTTATAAATAATCTCAATAGGCTACTTGACTCATATCAAATTTAGTGCAAAAAATTATTATTTTCCGTAGTATTTATTGAAAAGATCAATATTTTTCGATTACGGTGTATTAAAATTGTTTGATGGGTACATATTTTTAATTGAAAAATTTGATTTTTTTTTTTAATTTCGTACTCTGAAAACGGTGTCGGCCATCATGTGACGTCATATGATCTTAAACTAACTTCATGTCGTATCTTATATGAGTGAAGTTCGCCATGGACATGTAGGCATGTAGCTTTGCTGTGACATTAGTGACATGTGAAATGTTTGTTTTCGGTTTGAGTGACGTCACACCACAGATAATCTAAGCATTAACATGGCTAGTATCGTTTTCGCGCGGTAACGAAAGTTTTAAGTTATAATTTAGCGGTTTTCTAGGTCGTGAAAAAATATATTTGTATTTTTTTTCCGTTAATCTAATATTGATTAATAATATACGACAAACTTTAAAAATGGGTCAAGTAGCCTATTGACAAAGTGGAAATAAGCTCTATTGAAAAGAAACACCTCAATTGCAGTATTGGACTATATTAGTTGGGTGGTTTAATGGTATTCATAATCTGCTTTTCAGACACACATAGTTACCCCAAAGATAGTTGGTTATTTTAGTTAGGCATGTAACTTAGAAATCACTATTTGTACTACTATACTAGTGTAGTAAATTTGGACAGATTTGAACTTGACCGCGTATTTGACTAATATTTTATTTATGCGATCCCCAGATTAAATTTTAGTTAAACTATCCGATAGCGTGTCCATGAATGCTTAATTGGTCTACCCTCGATCGGTCTGAGTACGTGACCCAATTTTATTGGCCTAGCTTAGGTAGATCTGTGACAAATTTTATAGAAAAACTAGCAATGCCCCACGGATCCACGTGCCGTGTGTTTGGTATGTCTGCACTCTACATTTCTTTACAACCTCTCGTTGAAGGAGTATCGTGCAATATTAGTAGATTACATGCCAAGGCCGTTTAAGTAGGAAATATCTCGAATAACGTGTAATTGTAGGCCGAGGCAAAGCCGAGGCCGACAAACATGTGATCCAAGGCTTTCCCATTTAACGGCCGAGGTGTGTATACTATTTTCTGCTCAACGGAGCCGGCAGGCGGCATTTTAGTTTAGCGCAATGTGCTGTTTTCCGGCCGGAGGGCAGAAAATATCGTTTTTAACTATTTATGTAGTACTAAGTAGTTAGGTTTAGGTGCTACAGTTGTAGATTTTATACCGGATGCGATAGGTACCTAAAAGGCAGAAAAGGCACGAAAAATGTGGTAATCGTATTCGCGTTTGCTTTATTTACCGTTCCTACTAAATGTGGCGGGGACCTTATACTTAATATCAAATGATAACCATCAGCATGAATTTTATCAAGTGATAACAATCAAATCACAGACCAACCAGGTTCTCTGTGCAATCAAATATTTACGTAGGTACGTTAAAAAAAGTAATTAATAAAAGGGGTTTGGGTAAAGTTGGCGTCGTTTTTAAATTTTGGCGGCCACTCATGAAAGTGATAAATTTGAAAAGAGCTATTTAAAATAAACTTATTTTATGATGGAGTGCATATAGCTAAATTATATCGGAGCCGAGATATCATACTTTAAAGTTTTATAGTAAAGACTCACATTTATTTTTGAAATGCATCGGAATGAGTTAAAACTACTATTGTGTATGCCACGTAAAACCTAACCTTAACTCATGAGGTAACCTTGGATATAAGGTTCTTTTTCGGTCAATGATTATTTAGAGATAGTACATTTTTTCTTTAACACGACGATTTTATGACGGATGTCGATGAACGTTCTATTGAACGTAATTATGTCAAAGGTTTTATGTTAGGCAATATTAGGACATCATTGTTCATGTGCTGTTGGGAAGAGGACCTTAGGCTGTTGCTCACATGTAATGTCAATTATATGGTTCTTGGGATGGGGTAGGTATCAAGAACATCTTGATCCCCCGGCACAGTTTTTAGAGAGAGTGATTCGCCAAGATAATATTGAGAATGAAGTTTACGACGAGCCAGAAAATGTGTAAAAAAGTAATTCAACGTAATACTAAAATTACAAATGACGCTATCTGGGAAAAAGGACGTTATTGTCATTGGCGCTTACGGCGTTATGAGCCATGTTTCTATACAAATACGACGTCACCAGACGTAAGAGCCATCGACAATAAGGCCCCTTATCCCAAATAATGTTACATATGTTGTGTTGTATACATAAGAAAGCATTAGTAACAATTCCAATCTAAAAACTAATCTAATTAGGTACATTTCCTACTTGGAAATATGTCAAAACATTTTGCATGTGTGCATCACACCTGTGTTTCCTTATGGTGTAGTCAGAGGGTGAACCGTCTATAGAAACCATTTTGGAACATTTTTGATGTTCACTAAACAGACAGCATAGAAATCGCATAAGAAAATACAGTTGCATTTTCATATAGGTACCTAAGATCTTCTTTTTTTAAGTCGGTTAAATTAACTATTATACTTTAAGGGCAATATCCTTGTATCTGTGTTAGTAGTATTACCGAGTTAAATAAATAAGCCTGTAGTCATCCAAGCTGTCTCCTAAACCTGTCTTAGTTAGGTATATTCACTAGTCCAATAACATTGTTTGAAGGGCCATATCTTGGCTCCGATATTACTTACGGCAAAACTTATTCTGTAAATAACTAGTCTAAGGTAGCACTACAAAATAGTAGTAACATAAACGATGGCCGCTGAAAAAAAAATACCCAATCCCCTTTGTTTAGTATTCGTTACAAAACAGACTCTGGATAAGAAATAGAATTTATTAATATTTAAAATTCGGAGATTAACGTGAAAGATGAACGTACCTATCGAACTCGTTGCTCGTAATTTTCAGTCGTTGGAATTTCGACCATGGTGTAGAAGTGGTTTGCAAAAAAATTGTACAAAATTTTTAGTACAGATTGTGCCTTTTTTAGGCTCTAGTGCGAGAAGTGTGTCATTTTACGTCAGGTCCAAAACTTCGGAGGGCCATCTGCACTAAAAAACGTCGTACGAGACGCGTGCAAAAAAGAAATTCGTAACTCGTGTCGATTTAAAACACTCCCTTCGGTCGTGTTTTAAAACATCGCCACTCGTTCCGGATATCCTGTTTTTCGCACTTGTGTCGTAATGTACTATTTCCTAACTAGTGCGAAAAAGTAAAATTTGCGTGAATTAATTTATCTTTTAATTAGGCACTTGGTTTAACTCGGGTGATTTTCGCCCTCGTTTCCCTCGGGCTTCAACTTTCACCCTCGTTGAAAAATTTTTTTTTGCACTTGCATCGAAATGTACTATTCATGCCATACTTTTTGTGTATTATCTTTTAGAGTGAAAAAGGGCAACAAATACGAAGCTGGAGGTTCCGGGTTCGAATCCCGGCGAGGGCATTATTTGTGTATTTATTTATAACAAATATTTTTTCCTTGGTCATGGCTGTCTATGTATTTAAGTATCTATATGTACATATCTATTATATATATAGTCGCCTGGTACCCACATCACAAGCCTTAATTGAGCTTACCGTGGGACTAGGTCGATTTGTGTAAAGATGTCCAATAAATATTTTTATTTATTATTATTTATATATAAGGTCCTAATTTATTAGTTGCAGATATTTTAACACATGATACTTTACATTAAAATAATTAACTTAAAATATAAATTAAGAAATCTTTTCATGTAATTTTTTTGATTTCATTTTCCTAACAAAAAAAAAAATAATTTCGTCTAAAAAAAATCATCATGTGTGCACCCCATGTGGTACCACATGTCACAATAACCCTGTCTGTCATGTCATCAAACGACACAATCCAACGGAAAATAACATGACATTGACAATCAAGTATTTAATTTATCGACGAGAAGTGGCCAGTTCCAGTTAAGTGGTACGTAAAAGAGGTACTAGAATCTGTTCAATGAGTTTTTATTTAATAATCACATGAACAGGGTGTTTTTACGTAGGAAATTTGTTTTTCGGTTTTCTCCAAAAAAACATCGTAAAAGCTATAATGTTTCACGGTTTAATATACTCCAGAGACCGTGTACTATCAGCTGTAAAAATATCTGCATCTAATAAATTAGGACCTTATATACCATACCATACAGTTGGAATCACTAAGTTTCCTTAACTTTTTTAGGGTTCTGTAGCCAAAATGGCAAAAACGGAACCCTTATAGATTCGTCATGTCCGTCTGTCCGTCTGTCCGTCTGTCACAGCCGATTTACTCGGAAACTATAAATCCTACAGTAACGAAATTTGGTAAGGATATGTGTTGTATGAACCGCTACAGGATTATGAATTATGATACTAAATTGTAAAAAAACCATTGGGGTGGGAGCCCTCCATACATGTAACTGAGGGATAGAAAACATTTTTTAGTTGTATATAAGCGTGTGGGGTATTAATAGAAAGGTCTTTGAAAATGATATGAAGGTTTATAAATCTCATTTTTATTTAGAAAATCGTTTTCGATCAGCTCTTAAAGTCTGAAAAATGTGTCCCCCCCTCTATTTTTTAAATAACACGATAAAAAATTCTAAAAAAAATATAGGTATGCTATGCACATTAATAAACTCTATCAACGATTTTTGGTTTGATTAAATTATCTCCTGTAGTTGTTGAGGTAGGTTGATTTAACTGTATTTTTTTAATAATAAATTGATAATGATACGGAACCCTTCGCGCGCGAGTCCGACTCGCACTTGGCCGGTTTATTTTAGTTTTATTTTTATTTAAGTTGATAGGTATTCTAAAACAACTTTTACTATTTTTTTTGTAAGATTTAGGTTTTAGCTAGTATTATTAACTAGTTTTTATTTTCGATTAATAAAGATTTTAACTTTCCTAACACAATTGTCGCTTTGATTCAGCCTTAACTATGTGCAGGTCGATAGCAAAAAAAAAAATCGTATAGCAAATCAACCCGTACTTAAACTTAAATAATAATAATAAGTTTATTAAAAACCAAGTGTAGGTATACAATAATATTGATTATTGTATACCTACACTTGGTTTTTAAAGTTACATTGTTACATTGAGACTTAGAATAAGTAATATACGTACATCGTTTGTCCAATAACATTTTTCTCTGATACTTATAATAGGTAAAAACTGTGCTATAAGTATCAGATACCTTCCAAGTGACTGAAGATTCGTTTACAAGGTAGGACTATGTAATATATAAAATACCTTCTAAATTTATTGAAAATTTGTGACAAAGTATTGTATTAATTTTTTAATTCAAAATAAACAAACTAGATATCTAGACGCCCCATCCATATTCCTGCGTAATTACCGTTGAAACTTTTAAACCCTTTTTAACCAGTTTAAGGACCGCTCATTCATCATCTGTAACTAACGCCCCTTCAAATTTTACCGAACTGTCTGCATAGGAAGATAATATAAATTAGGTAACTCTAAATACTCGTTTCTACTTAGTCAAGATTATAAACCTATTCATACGAAATATTATTTGCTTTCGCTCGGCTCGTATTTTTTAACGCGGGATTGTGGATTGTTTGAAAAGTGCTCGTATAATACTTACCTCAATATACTCATACTCCATACTCATAATGTCAGCCTTGGTAGTCTAGTTGTTAGTGACCCTGCCTAGCTTGGTGTTTCGGGTTCGAATCCCGGCGAGAGCATTATTTGTGTAATTATTTATTACAAAAAATTGTTCCTTGGTCATGGCTGTCTATGTATTAAAGTAGGTATCTAAAGGATGTCCCAAAAATAACGCAAGAATTGAAATCGATGAAAAATACTTATTTCTTGTTTGATTTTTTATTCCTTGATTTAATCATAAAGTACTAATAGGGTTTAGTATGGTAAAGCACGCCGAGAAATTACATCGGAGGCTTTGCTGTGACATAACACTCCTTTGTTCAAATATTTACCATTGGACTAGGGACTAGGTCGATATGTGTAAGATGTCCCAAGATATTTATTTATTTTCATCATCAGCCTATGATAGTCCACTGCTGGACGTAGGCCTCTCCTATTAACTATGCGTATTAGTCGCATTGGGAGGTAAATGCCCATAATCGTCACGCTGGACAAGCGGATTGGCGATCGCAGTAATGTGTCCACTATGATGACGCTGCTGCCCATCATCAATCTTTTATCAAATAATGGTAAGTGACACTTCAATCCCTTTTAGTCGACTCTTACGACACCCGCAGGAGGAGTTGAGGTGGTGACAAATGTATTCTTACTGCCGTCACCACGCGACCTCTCGCGGCACTACGCGGTTATTTATTTTCGACTCCAGAGTAAATCAAATGAGCAAAATTAACCACTTTGCTGACTTGAATTACTCTGGATCCCCAGTACCATCAAACTTGTCCGACCCTACCTTTCAATGACCTTTCAATAAGTCTGTATCTTATCGGGGCATGTCATTGACATTCTGACTTCTTGAATCGACATAGCGGATTGGGATTGTCCATTAAATAATTAATGGTAAAAATATGCAAGTATATTGCTAAAGTTAGTAAAATAGATACCTAAGTACCTGCCTAATTCCATACGTTTCTTTATTATATGTATTTTTGTTCTTTTGCATATGTACGAATAGGGGTCAGCCTATTTAATTTCTATTTGTGCATTGTAGACTGTCACTTGATCATATATTAAATGACCAATTCCACAAGATCCCGACACGTAGTGTGTCCAGGACCTAAACGACATTTGTTTGATGCCTGCATATCTAATTCGGAAATCTAAGCTTATAATTACTGGCTCGTGTGTTCAATAGTTGACGTTTCACGACCATTCGTCACTTCAGCTCGCAACAGACGTGCACGCGACCTGCAACATATTGTATCTGTACTAAATTTATGGCTGTGCATAAAATATTCACTTGCATTCAATTTCATGTTAATTTAATCATTACGTACTCAGTTGTTTTATCAAAAATTATAGAAATAAACAAGGCTGTTGTCTGACCATGGTCCGCTACGGTGTTGGAGAAACGGAATCGAAAGCCAAAGCGGCTACGAACGGTAACCATTGGTTTGAAAAGCCGCCAAAAAGGGGATTTCTCGCAAGCAAATTCGTCGAGTTTTGTAATAGAACGGATTTACACGGTTATAAGTATATTGTTATGGAGGATATTAATGTGCCAGAAAGGTTTGTTTAGTTTTATGCATTGAACATTATTAACTTTCTTTAATAATGTAGTTTTTTTATAGTCAACTAATATAAGTAGGCACTAGAGTGCCTTGTGCCTTGTGCTCAATCTTAGTCCAAATAAAATACAAATAAATATTCAGTGTGGGGATATTTGCCATACCTAGGGCAGTAGCCTTGTAGCAGATAGAATTATTTTCCTTTCTAAGAGCATAAATTGCTAATGACATTTCAACGATAGAAGCCCAGCGTAGGTATGAGTAGGTAAATAAATAAAATAAGCAAAATTTAAATTCACAAACAACCTCCGCCTCGCCAATTAAGGTGACTAAATTTAATCGGAAATCCTGCCTTGATAGAGTTATCGAGGCCGGGTCGGCTCTTAGGGTTGCCAATTTCTGTGAATATAAATATTCGGGCCGCGTGCTTTAACCATTTTTTTTAGTATAAGAGGGCCTAACAGCTCTACTCTGAAAGAATCGAATGACGGCAGAACAGCGAAGTAATATTGTGATTTTACATGGCAAAAAGTTTAAAGCGTGGCGGAACTAAGTATGCTATGGGTACGTAAGACTCTTACAGTACATGCTAAATACAGATTAAATATTAAATTAAAACGAAAAGTACTTATAACGACTCTGATATATTTATTATAACCTTGAACCAATTTGTTACTGCAGTTAGAAATGTTTATTTTATAACATAACTATAATAATGTCTAACTCCCGATGATAATTTAGACGTGACTATGTTGTGCTTACAAATATTAAAATCTTTACTTCAAATTTCTCTTTAACTTATTTTTCATCACACTTGCTGTCTAAACGCGCCATTGCTAGCATGCGTAGCGGGAGTAATAGGAAAGTGAAATTCCCTAGGGAGTAATAGAAATGTTAGCACGTCATTTAATAATATTTTGTCTTAAAAGTTACTTTTTGTCGGCAAGTGTGATGAAAAACGTTGTGTGCATCACGGTTGGTAAGCGGAATATTAACTCGAGTCATTAAAACTCTCGTTAGTAAACTAACACTCTCGTTAGTAATTCCGTACTTACCTCCCTTGATGCACAATGTACTATTTTTCAATCATTATTACATAGGTGCATTTATTTTTATGTCTTAGTCTTTTCTGAGCAACATAATTATTATTTATCTTTATATATATAAGTGGAAACTGTGTTGGCCAATGTGATATCTTTCCTGATTTACATAAGTACATCATATAAATGTATAGTATAACTATCGCTGTTTGTATCTCTTCAATAAATAAAATAATATAGAATAAAATATAAGGTAAACTCAAATCCGTCATGAATTAGGCTTATGAATAGGTATACGACATTCAGCAACAAATAAATGTTTTATGTAGTAAAATTGCGATTTGGTACGCCCTTAAATAATCTTAAAGTCCATCTTATTACGAGTTGACTCTACGGCGCTACGAGTACATGCAAAAGCGATAGACCCTATGAAGTCGAGGGAAATGGTGGGCAGCAGCAACTGCTGCGTTTCGGCGTATTACTTAGGTAATTAATTTTAGATCATATTCATTAAGTTTTTCATTCACTTGTCATCGATAGTTACCTTCTCTCACATTTGCATACAAACATAAATACCTACTTACCGACCGTTTTTCGTCTCAATACCGAGAGCTAATTATTATTTTAGTAATTTATTATTTTTTATCAAATCATTAGGTAGCCATTTATTGGGGGATATTTTATTTTTGCCAGAGATGGTTATCTTAAGATATGAGGAGAGAATTTCGTAAGCAGATCTAACTGGAGTATCCGACAACCCTAGATCTAAACATCTGAAACGACAGCTGCGAAATATACATAGCTAAAATTGTATTATGAAACAAGTTAAATAATAAACTAAGACTTAAAAACTTTGTAAATCAGTTACTTAGTTATAACTGACGAATATAGACGCTTATTATATTTGCTTGTTTATGAATATTTCTTGGTTACGTAATTATGTACAGTTGCCATCATAAATATACTTAACTATGTACCTACCGCAACACTACATAACTGTTGTTCAAAATATATTATCTGTATGATCCAGAAATTTCTTTATGTTCACGTCGCAGTTTTTTTAAGGCGTCATAAATAGCAAACAAAAAATGAAGTGATGTTTAGATAAGTATAAGTTGAACATGTTGTACACAGTAAAGTTGTAGTACTTACATTGTTACACACCACCCGGTTTTACACAGAATACATATGTCGTAGGATGATTTGATACTTCGAATCTTCGCGAAAATCCTAGGTGAACAAGTGTATTGCAATCTTTATTACATCCTAATGAAACTTATTTTGACATGTGCAGCAGTCACCTGAGATCTTATTCTTAAGGTTCTCTCAAACTTGCCATTTCAATTATTAGGTATGAAAAAGAAAGAAAAAAAATTACGAAATTAACAGCCGATATAACTTCTATTAATGTCCCAAGTAACCTGGCCAATTTAACGGAAATCAATAAAAACACGGTGTATAATATTAACTAACGACTCCATTGTCAAATCATTATAGTACCTAAACATTTCTATATTTATGATTTAAATATATAGCTGATTCCTTGTTTATGATGCCGATTGTACACTTAATTGGCAATCAATTTAACGGTAAACAAGATGCGGGAATGTGACTTCAAATCTAGATTTTCTTTTGCTGCCTGCGATCCCGGGTCGTAACCATTTGTGAAGGCATTTCTTTGCGTACTATGAAAAAATATTTGCTCCTCAGTTACGGATTTTCTATAAATATCTATTATAAGTATACATCGTCGGTAGGTAACCTCAACACAAGGACTGAACTTATCCATCTTCTACCTACCTGTTAATTAATACTTCATTAATGGTAGTCAGAAATTTCTAACCAATATTTACGTTCCTAAAAAAAAATGCTGAGTATGTTCAAAGGCGCCTAGCCTTAGGTATTACAGGGTGCTTAGACTTTTCTTGGTTGCCAATCGCTAACGCTTAACCCCTGGAGTGCCTTGTGACAGATCTGTCAGAATCCAATTGGACTTTGATATAAAATAATTAAAGTAATTAATCAACAATCAATTTATGACAGCGGCGTTTCAGGGGTTAATCGTCAATCGTAAACGAAAGGCAGCTAACTGTCTTTGTCCCACTAATATGTAATAGTGACAGAGAGGGAAAACTACGATACGCTACTAAGCGTTAGCGATTGGCAACTTGGCTAAGCATCCTGATTGCATATACCCGAGATGACCGTTGTCCACTAAGCTGGACGTGGAGCGTGGGTTCAAATCCCATCTCCGGCGTTTGGTAATATTCGTTTTTTTTCTTTAGTATATGACATCTAATATTTAAATAAAAATAATCGTCTCATAGTAGTTATAAATACTCGTAGGTACCGAAGTATTAAGTAATATATTAGTCATTTTGTATATACCTAACAGCGGAAACATAATACTTACAGCCCTACAGGTACGAAAAAAATTTGAAGAATTTTTGTGTCTTTTCTTAACCATTTGTCTGTGTTTGATAAGTACAATAGATAGTGAACTCAATTTGAATTCGAAATCCCTTGAACTGATCCTTAGCAACCACAGACGAGGGGTTAAAATACTGCTATATAAAAATGGTTTTGTATAAGCGATACATGGATTATATATCGAATTAAGGGGTCATCTTATATTCGAGGGCAATGCTCGGGGTTTCTCTGCGAGATCGCATCAGGAATGACGAGATCCGCAGAAGTACGAAAGTGAAAGAATCGCCAGGTTGAAGTGGCAGTGGGCTGGCCATGTTGCCCGGAGGACCGATGACCAGTGGGGTTGGCGTGTTCTAGAGTGGCGACCACGCACTGGACGGCGCAGCGTGGGAAGGCTCCCCACAAGATGGAGCGACGACCTGGTAAAGGTTGCGGGTGTCCAATGGATGCGGACCGCTCACGACCGATCTTTGTGGAACTCTCTGGGGGAGGCCTATGTCCAGCAGTGGATGTCAATTGGCTGATGATGATGATGATGGTATCGAATTAACGTTGAACATTTTCCTACACAAATAACGGCGATGTATATGAGATAAAAGTAACTTCTATTAGCAAAGGCTTCATGTTTAATATTTGAAATATAGCTAATAATAATTGTTTTGATGAAAATGTGTTTCTATTTCATCACTTTAAAATAAAATATTTCGTTATGGAGCACTTAATTTCGATATTCTGTTCCTCAGGAGCCTGTGGGCATTGGCGGTGATTTTAAGCATCGGGGTTGCTGCTTACTTCGTCGTCACCGCCTACCGTTGGTATGCTCGGAACCCTATCGTCACGGTAATTTAGCTATCACCGTATACCTACAGTGTGGAAATTAAACTCAGGCCCTGGATGAAAACTACTTCAAATCCTTAAGGTAGCTCATTTTACTTTAAGGCGTCATTCCTTTATTTTTGAAAAGAAACAAATCACCTTTATCATTTTTATTTATCAGTTAAATAATTTAAATGTTACAAAATTGATAGTAAAATAAAATTGATGTTAGATTTAACGATTATTTTTATTTTTAAGACCAAATCTTTGTTAGAGAAACTTTATGGTTGGTTCGAGTCCCGGGCGAAGCAAGCGAGTTTAACCAAATCATCTGCATTTTAATGCAGATTAGTGTCTTTTCAAAAATAAAGGAATGTCTCCTTTAAGTAAAATGAGCTAGCTTAAAGATTTAAAATAGTTTTCCTCCAGGGCCTGAGTTTAATTTCCACACCACAGTGTATGTTTTTAGGATAAAGGGAATACGTGGCCTGTAGCATGCATTATATTGAAAAATATTAGCATAAGACAACAGTGCAGGTTCACAAAAGAAAAAGGTTACTTACGTGCTACCTACCAATAGGCCGATTCGTTCACTCGGATATTAATTAGCAATAATCATCAAAACACTAACCTATGTAATCAATTTACTAATAATGCCACCACAGAATTAGATTTGGATAGAAGAAACAAGTTCATTCATTTGTATAGCGGCCGAGCGTGTCAGATTTTGTACTGAAGTTGTTCCTTGCCTATGATTTTAAATATGTTAAGGAGGCATTATTAATGTTTTTGTTCACTTCAACTTACAAAATTTGACGCCCGAAAGCTGCAAGCTGCGATTAAAGACGGACAACTCAGTGGATTTCACTGAGTTCATTTGACACGCTAAGTAGATACATTTGCTTGATCTATGGTATATATGACATTTGTGAATGCCACTGAAAATTTTGAAAATAAATGTTAGTTTAATTGAGTACGAGCGCGTGAAACTTAATAATGAATTGCCCCTCAGACACGAAAAATCTAGCGGAGTGTTAGTTCGCGATAAAAGCCGACCTATAGTCAGTAGTTGTCAGCCTCCGTAGCCTAGTTGGTAGTGACCCTGCTTACGAAGCTGGAGGTTTTCCGGGTTCGAATCCCGGCGAGGGCATTATTTGTGTATTTATTTATCTCAAATATTTGTTCCTTGGTGAAGTATCTATCTGGTACCCGGGTGGATTTCAAAACTCGGAAAAAAGTTGCGTTTCGGTGTTTAAAAAAATATATTTTAGGTTTTTTACTTTGATTTTTATTCTTTTCGTTATTCAGTAGTTTTATCTTTAAGGCCCTTTGATCAAAATAATCGAAATCTAAATAGTTTCATTTTAATAAAATGTTTTATATGTCAAAAGTCATCACCATCTAACAAAAAAATCTGAACCTCCATATTTGTACTGAAAATTATCGCAAATCAAACGTACGATTGCAAATTTTACTTCAGTAATCGTTTTTAAATATTGTTGTTAAACGTTCAAAAAAATATGATAAAAATCCTTCATCGCGTAAGTACTATTTAAAATATTTAAAAGTTTAACACCAAAAATTCATCAACACCGTAAGCACACTGTCAAAGTTGAGGTAGTTTTGTACTCGTGCGTCTAAATATACCGGGTGTACCCACGCCCGCCTCCTCAATTCAGGTGAAACAGCGGAACCGAGTACACGTTTGTCTTTGCTGGCTCAAACCAAAAAAAATCATAAAAAAGTGACTGCAATAAGTGATTAACACGCTGTGGCGTCATAACCATCCACGAGTGGTTTACAGTAAGTAATTGAATAATATTTAAACTAATTACTTGGGAATACGTAACCTTAAAGGAACTTACTAGTGAGGCGTTGACGTTGCTTTAAGTATTAGTGTTCTAAAATAATCTAGGATTTTGTGTGAAATCGTCAACACCGAGCGTGTCAACACCGGTACTGAAGCAATGGATGGTTATGATCCTGTATGTATGGAGTTGACAATTTTTGTAAATTGGTCCATAATTTTTGGTTTTTCTTGTAGTAGCAAGTGCCATTAAATGTTCAGCGGTAGAGAAAAGTCTGAGAAGGGAAGGAGTCAACAAGACAATAGCGCTATGGATAGGGAAATTGCTCAAGTGTAGATCTATAAAGGCGACACTGGGCGGAATATAAAAAGTCAATTAGTCCTAAAAGAGGTTTCCCACAGGGTGGACTTGTACTCATTAGTGAAGAAAATAAGGGGGGCCTATATATGCAAGCTTACTCCGATGACGGAGTGTTATATAGTCGAACGTGGACCGGTACTAAGCACCATAAGGGACATAATGGCCAGTAGTATCCAAAAAGTGCTGGAATGGTGCAGAGAGAGAGACTGGATTTAAATCCATCAAAAACGAAGCTCGTGTTATTCACTAACAAAAGGAAGACAGAAGAGATGAGGCCCATAAGGGTACATGACAAGGAGCTGGAGTTGGTAAACGAGCAAAAGTATCTGGAGGTGACTCTGGGTAGCACGCTCAGGTACAAAACTCATGTAAAAGAACAAACGGCGAAAGCCATAAGAACACTGTATCAATACAAAAGAGCGGTGTGAAGGAAATGGGGGTTAAAGTCGAGGATATTGGAGTGGATCTCCAAGGCGATAATACTTCCCGAGTACTATATGGAGCGGTGGTCTGGTGGCACAGAGCACATATTAAGAAATATCAGAGGTACCTAGCAAAGGTGCAGAGGCAACCCGACAACCCGACACACGCCTTAGAGGTAGTACTAGGTATAAAGGCGCTACATATAGAAGCGGAAAAGAGGGCCGTGGAACAGTGGTACCGAATGAAGGCATACAAGGAATGGAGAGGAAGTTGCGTACACAAGCGACACGAACTAATACAAGATAGGGTACTGTCTAAAATGGAAATGATGGTAACTCACAATGACCTCATAAAGAGGAAGAAGATATTCGATAAGAAATATAGAGTACATATTGGGGAGAGGGACAACTGGAAGGTAAACGTCGCACATCCGACGTTGATATGCTTGACTGACGGTTCGATAAGAAGCTCCACAGGTCTAGCTGGAGCAGGCATACCTACTATATAGTTATCTCGAAATTGGGGGAAAAGGTATCTGTCCCACTTGGTAGGTATACGAGTGTGTTTCAGGCAGAAGTTTGTGCCATACTACGGTGCGTAAGGCTCATAAAGGATCAAGTGCAGCAGACGAGAGCCGTGGTCATATACACGGATAGTCAGGCAGCAGTGAAGACGCTAAAGAAGCCAGCGACAAAATCTTCTTTGGTACAGGAATGTAAGGAGACAGGAACTAAACTCGCTTGGAAGTTTGGAATAAACTACAAACATTCAAAGGCGCTTTGAAAATACATTGTTGATTTGACTGAAAATTGGTTGATTTAATACCCTTATGAATCTTATGATATAGTAAATCGTCATTACCATACACATAGTATCATCGCCATCCATTAAAAAATCATAACCATGGCATGGTCGTCATCACCATCTCGTGTAAAATATTTTTGATGCCTATAATTTCGAAATTATGCATCAAATTAGTGTGGAATCATAACAAGATACTCTAATAAATATAACTTAACAATTCTAGATACATATTTATGCATTTAATTAATAAAAGAAAAAAAATAAAATTTTGTATGGTGAAAATTTTCTTGATGAAATCCACCCACCCACATCACAAGCCTTAATTGAGCTTACCGTGGGACTAGGTGGATTTGCGTAAGATGTGGCAAGATATATATTTATTATTTATTTATAGAAATGTACGTACCAATAAAATCATTACTCCCATATTACTCATTTTAGGAGAATCATGCTAACGATAACGTGCTCTGTGAATTGGTTATATTGGTTTGCAGGTAATCGAGAGCACTCACGGTCCAGTCTGGGATGTGCCATTCCCAGCCGTCACTATCTGTGATTTGAATACCATTTCCCGGAAAGCGGCGTTGGAGTTTGCCAATAATGTGTAGGTTAGCCAATAAATTATAGCGAAGTAATCAATTCAAGAGGGCGACTTGCGCGTCGTCAATATGTCGAGCGGTATCACGAACGGGGATCGGATACCGGTTTTTTTTTCATACAAAAGTACGGTTCGAATTTTGTTCTTTTTCGTTGTTCGGTGTATAAATTATTTATTGATGGAGTTATTTAAAAATACGATATTGTTAATTACATAAAATGTTGAGTACTACACAAAGAGAGTAAAACATTTAAAAAAATTTGCTATTTCGAGGTTTTTCTGAAAAACCGGTTCCGATCCCTGATCACGAATACCTTATTTGACTCCCTATCGCTAGAAAGTACCAGAGGCAGGGATCGGATACCGGTTTTTTTCTCCATGTAAAAGAACGGTTCGCATTCCGTTATTTTTCGTTCTTCGGTATATTTTTTTTGATTATGAGGTAATCAATAATACGATGTAAATAATTACCTAGGATCGGATAAACGCCCATCATTTTGAAAACATAACTCTGTTCCTTATGGTAGAGACTTCTTTATCTTATGATGTTAACATATTTTATTAATTTAAGATATTTATTCATTAATTTATGATATTTTTTTATAATACGGTTTTTTATTTCTTAGATACTTGTGCACATCATAATTGTTCGAAACGTCGTTACAACGTTAATTAATATACGCGATATAAATAGTTTTATTTCCTGAATAACTATCGCGGTAACCGAAGAAGATAATTATACACTCAATACATCAAAATTCAATATCAAAAATTCTAAGTCGTTTATTTGTCATAAATTCAAAATCAGGGTACATAAAAGTTAGAAGGAGTTGGGATCTGCTAAATAGATATTTTGTTATAGAGTTATTAAAAAATATCTTATAAAATAAAATATGTTAACATCATAAGATAAGGAAGTCTCTGCAGTACGGAACAGGGTATTTTTTTCGAAATGACGGGCGTTTGTCCGATCCTTGATAATTACATAAAATGTTGAGCACTACATACATAAAGGGTATTCAACATTTAAAAATATTGAGCTATTTCTAGGTTTTTCTATAAAACCGGTTCCGATCCCTGACCAGAGGTACCTTCACATAAGCTTTAAGCGTAGGTCCCTTTGTGATACCTATGTGCGTCGACTGACACAGTCTGACCAAATTTTTGCATTTAGGTACCTTGATTGAAAACAGAGGGCTCTAATATTGATATATTTTATCAATGAAAGTGATGAAACTAATGAAATATCTCCCAAAAGTATATTTTATTGTATTGTCATACGTTAGCATTAGTCGTTGAAAAGTTCTAGATGCAGCAAATTCATATCGTTAAACAAAATCGAAGCTTACATGATGTAACTGCGTAGCGTAGGTCATACAAAACTATTGTTCTGCCCCCGTAAGCATAAACGCAGTAACTAGTTTTGAAGTGTCAATTCAGGAGACTGCTAAAGAAGCATTACTTGATTGCTAAGTAATGCTTCTTTAGTGTTAGTTATTATTAAGTACAATCAGTTCGAATAAAACCATTAATTAAGAGACTGCCGCTCCCACAGTCAAACTGTTGTAACAGTTTTGTGGGACGATATTGTATTTTTTAAATTAAAATTGTGTCAAGTAATTCAATAAATAAATAATAATCAATTGTTTACTTTATTCAACTGAATTATGTTTTGGTATAAATTAACATTTTTAAATCTAGTTACTGTGTTCCTAGTTACATATATTAAAGCATCTTATACAATAGGGATGATGACTGTAGTTAAAATAAATTATTTAACATTATGCACGACATAATACACGAAGAAATTATAACAACGATGTAGATTGCAGTAATTTTTGTACAGAACTTCTATTTAATAAATTGAAAAGAACTTAAAAAAAGTAGGTCATTTGACAGTACTCAAACGTGACGTCACTTTTGAGTATTTCATATAAAATTCCATAGTGGTGAATTACTGGTAATCGTTTTGACAGTACGAAAAAAGATGCTGATTTGACTTGCCAGTCATCATGCCTATTATACATACATACATAATTTTAGCGATATCGATTCGAATCTTGGCTACGCGCTTTGGGAGACTGCTAATTTTCACTTATATTTTAGGACCCTCCCTCCGAACGTGACCGCAGAAAATATTTTCGAGTACATTCGTTGGTCTCCTCTCCTCCATTCCTCGTTCAAAGCCAACAGCACACAGAAAGCCATGTTGCACAAGCTGCAAGATGTGTTAGATCTCAACAAAATCACGATGGAGGCTTTTTTTGTAAAGGTAAGATTCCTATTTGTTTCTGGGTGCTTAGCCAAGATGCCAAGCGCTAGCGCTTAGTAGCATATCGTAGTTTTCCCTCTCTGTCACTCTTTCATATTAGTGTGACAAAGACAGGTAGCTGCATTTCGTTTACGATTGACGATTAAGCGCAAGCGATTGGCTACTTGGCTAAGCATCCTGGTCTGCCAAAATGCGAGCTCACCATTTTCCCAGCGACAGTTCATAATTGGTATACAATACAGTATATTGGCAATTATGCATATTGGCGATCATTGGGGGGAGGCCTATGTCCAGCAGTGGACGTCTTTTGGCTGAAATGATGATGTACCATGTCAGTTACTACGTGAAGATGGCATTTACAACGGTGCCGAAATATCGGGTGCTCAATAATTTGAATGTACATGGTGAATAATTATCGTTTTAAATCATACTAATAATCATCAAATATGTTACACACGACCGTATAACCTCGATTCGATATCATTAGCCTTTTTTAGTCCACTGCTGGACATAATTATTTAGGCCTCTCCTGGATGCTTAGCCAAGTTGCCAATCGCTAGCGCTTAGTAGCGTATCGTAGTTTTCCCTCTCTGTCACTCTTTCCCATTAGTGCGACAAAGACAGTTAGCTGCCTTTCGCTTACGATTGACGATTAAGCGTTAGCGACTGGCAACTTGTCTAAGCACCCTGTTACATTAAGATTGTGTATACCTGTATACCTACATACTCGTGTTATTGGTAAA